>BHFT01003430.1:0-38621 GCA_004320025.1 Laticauda laticaudata
TTCCAATGGATGGCAAGCTTTTTTGTCCGTTTTACATCCTCTTTGCATCCGTTGGTGCAGTGTGACAGGGGCTTAATAATGTTAATTGGCAGCTAATATATTTACTTTTCTCCTAAAATGGTAACTAGCTGCCTGCCATCTCCAGCTTTTATCATTCCCTCCAGTAATCAAATACTATAGAATATTTTTATAACATTGGACAAGGGCTTATTATACACATTTCTTAATGAACTCCTAAACATCTGCATCTAAATACCATCTGAAAATATCCCCAGGTTTGAAGTAGAATAAATGAGTAAATTATCAGCAGTTATCATTGGAACTGAATTTTGTATATTCAGTCTTCATCATATACTTTAAAGAATTAGGCACAGTTGGAGGACTGGAAATAATCTTAAGGATAAAGCAGGTTGGATAGACATTGTCATGCCCCTGTTGGAATCTGATTTGGAGGGGGAGGCCAAGCAGCTGACAGAGAGTGGGAGTTTGGTTCCCTTGGCTGGGGAAGAAACTGGGGAAGGGCTGGGCAGAGCAGGGGAGAGGTAGAGCAAGGGAGAGGGATTTGGAGGAAGACTCAGGCCCACCCTTTCTTCATCCTAGGGCATGCAGGGAGGAACAGAGAAGGGAGCAACATGAGTTGCATGGCTTACGGGGGAGGAAAGGGCCCTGAGAAACCCCCCTGGGGAGGAAAGGAAGCTGTACACAGCGAGTTGCTGGGAGCAAATCCTGAATTATCTGGTATCCTTGAGGCTTATCTGGGTTCCTGGCATCTTCCCAACTGTGTGTGTTTTGCTGTGCTTTCAAGTCTGCAATTCCTTCTCCTGCCCTGTCAAATTAATTACTGCGGCATGGTTTGTTTGTATTTTTAGTTACAGTTTGTATGTACTTTGTTTTTGGACTGAATTTCCTCCATTTAAAGGCTGTTCCTGGGAGAGTTTTTCTCCAGCCGAAGGTAACCTGGACATTGGGGGCAAAGTTGGAGATAATAAATGGATACTTCTTGCTTATTTGACTGTGTTGTCTTTGTGTCATGCCCGGGTCATCACAGACGTTTTGAAAATAAAGAATAAAAGTTTATTATACTCTATAGTATAGACTAGTACGACAGGTAGTCCTTGACTTATGACCACAATTGACCACAAAGTTTCCACTGCTAAGCAAGACAGAGGTTAAGTCAATTTTGCCCCATTTTATGACCTTTTTTGCCACAGTTGTTAAATGAATCACTGAGGTTGTTAAGTTAGTAACAAGGACACCACAACTGTTATAAACATATCCCAATTGCCAAGCATCCAAATTTTGATCGTAAGACCACAGCAACGGTCATAAGAGTGAAAAATGATATTTTTGGTAGTCATGTTGTAACTTCAAAAGGTCACTAAAGGAATGGTTATAAGTCAAGGGCTACCTATATAAGTAAAATGCAATCATAATTGAGGACAAAATTTATGTTGCTAAGTAAGGCAATTATTAAGTGAGTTACATCTCATTTTAGAACCTTTTGTGCCACAGTTGTTAAATGAATCACTGCAGTTGTTAAGCAAATTTAGCTTTTTCATTGACCTTGCTTGTTGTTAGATATTTTCCTGAACTTGCTCAACCAGCCAATGGCACAGTAACCAATTGGCCTTGATCTGTTTATCATAGGAAATCCTGTTCCTATGATATTCAGATCAAGGCCAAATGGTTAAATTTCCATTGGGCTGTTTAGCAAGTTCAGGAGAAGTAAATAAATAAATAATTAAACAATCAATCAATAAATAAATAAATAATAAATCTATCTATCTACCTATCATCCATCTATCTATCTATCTATCTATCTGTGTGTGTGTGTGTGTGTGTGTTTGTGTGTAGGGGTGGGATTCAAAAATCTCGACAACCATTTCTCTGCCCGGTTGCTGGGTGGTCGTGGCCATGGTGGGTGTGGCCTACCGGAACTTCCAGGAGGTCTGTTTTTTTGCCTTTCCCTGAATCTGGAGGCTTCCCTCAGGCTTCTGGTAGGGCGAAAAAGAGCCTCCCCCGGGTTCCAGAGGCTTGAGTGAAAGCCAGAAATAGGTTTGTTTCTGGACTTCCGGAAATTCCAGGAGAATGGTTTTTTGCCCTCCCAAATCCTCCTTGCCGGCCCTGCATTTACCTGCATCCAAAATAGGCTGCATGGGGACTCCTGGGAGGGAAGGGAAGGTGTGAGTGGGGCCAGTCAGTTGGTTCAACTACTGGTTTGATGAACCAGATGTAAATTTAACATCCGGTTCATTTGAACTGGCCCGAACTGGCTGAATCCCACCCCTCTGTCTGTGTCTGTGTCTGTGCATCTGTATGTGTCTCTGTGTGTGTGTTTTGGTACTCTCTGAACTTGGTTGTTTTCTTGCAGATGTTTCAGTACCTAAACTAGCACTAGTTAGGGCAATGAAATGTCTGTACAAAAACAGCTAAGCTCAGAGAGCACCGAAAATCTGCATTTTTGAAATAATTGTGACAATTGGACTCAGATATACTCTGATATGATATAAAGTTGGACCTTGATTTGGTGTCATGTTAAACCTGGAACAATTAAGGGTTGGAACAATTAAGAGAAAGAAAAAAAGATGTACTGGATTATGAGTTGACAGAAAGAACTTGAACAAAAGTACTAAACCTTTCCACAGTCCAGTTATATCATAAAAAGAGTCCAGGTTTTCTTTTATTTGACTGGATGACTTTGGGCCAGTCAGTCTCTTACTGCCCAACCCACCTAAGAGAGTTCTTGTTCAGAAATATAATGACTATCACATAAAGCAGCGGTGCCAAACTCAAGGCCCGTGGGTTGGATCAAAGCCCGTGGCCAGCAGTTTGGGGAGTGGCGTCAAGCTGTCCATGCCCACACAGTTGGCCACACCTACCTGGTTGACCACACCTGCCCAGCCACCCAAGGTCAACCACAGCCCTGATGTGGCCCTCAATGAAATTGAGTTTGACACCCCTGACATAAAGCCATTCAAATATCATTCAAATAATCCAGCACACATTGGAGAAAGCCCCATAATTCAACACTTTATAATAAAATATTTTAAATAAAGACCCTTAAATTTGAAGCCACAGGTCTAAAACAATAAGGAAAATAAATCAAGTGATTCAAAGAAATTTTTTGCCCATTTAATAGGAGCCAAAGTTACATCTTTAACATAATTAGTAGCTTGAATCTGAAATCTGTTTTGCGTTAATACAAGGATTTTATCTTCATTTTTGTAGTTTGTTTATTTTTTTTTCTGGCTTCCTAAACCAATTTGTCTGATTTCTTGGGTGCTATTTATTTTTCAGTTTGGAAAACTTTAATACCTGCATATTTGAGAAACAGTTTATTTTTTAGTACAAATGGGAGGGAATATCTCAGAAGCACTTCATGGGTCCAATTTTATCATCTTCCCAGTGAAACATATCTGAAGTAATACTTTCATCTTATTTAAATTATTTACCCACATGAAATAAAACAGGTCTTGGCTCTCCAAGATACAAAAATAGAAAAGAGATTCTGAAGTAGAGTAATAAAATATATTCATATTAGTTTTGCTATTTACCTTTTCTCATTCTAGGGTTAGACTTTTCTTTTAGCCAACATAATTTCTTCTACAATCAAAACTGATTGATTTCATAATTTTAACCATGTATTTAACCCATTAATGTAATCCTACACATGTTTCCTAGTAGATTACTCTGTGGAATTGAACAGAAGTATTGCATTTCTGATATTCATTGACAATCAAAATGCAATATTAGAAATCTAAAGGGCAATTCCTTTCTTAATCTAATCTAATTGAATTAGTTTTCAAATGTTCCAAAATTATATATCAAGCAACATTTTTTTAATTTTTAATAAATAAAAATTATTATACTATTTATATATTTATTTATACTATTTTTATTTATTTTTAGTTGGGAAATCTATTCTATTGATTAAGAAATAAGGTTTTTGTTTTTGTTTTTTTTTTAAACTAGGTATGGGAGAAATTTTTCTGATCTTTGACCCATGATTGCATCAAGTTTTTGTGTTAAGGGGAATAAGTGGACACTAAAGATGCAGATTGTAATATTATTTTATATAGGAGAATGTCTAATTTCATATGGGTCACTCAAAATGTGCTTATTAAATATTCAGAAGTACTTAGAACTAATATTTCTAAAAATACTAATTGATGGGCTTTACATGGAAAAACACTTCACTGACAATGATTTCGATGCACCATGTGTACAATTTTACCATTTTTCTGCTCATGTAACCAGCAATTACAGTTAGTCCTTGACTTATAACAGTTTGTTTCGTGTGATGACCCACAGTCTCTCAAAATAACCCAAAACCCAAAACATATATTTAAGTCCGGTAAGGCCTTCAACTTAACTTCATTGTTTTATTAGGCACAGTTTAAAGTCACAAAAGTAAATAATGAGGCAAACAAAACACCAAAACAAACCGCATTGATGAGAGTTCCGAAGCAAGCCAAGATAACTAATTATAAACTCCAGGAAAATAACTGAGAAAAGTCCATGGGAACGCCAGCAAAGATAAGCCTCTTTCAAGGTGAACACTAATTGACTTCAGCAATTCTAACTGAGCAATTGCAAACTTATATACATAGCTCCCACCTGCAAGCCGCAAGGAGGATCATGGTAATCTCCTCTTGAGTAGACCTCGCTTTTCCCTGATCCTCTCCTTCCTGCATGACCTAGGATGGATAGGGGATGGGCCTGGATCCTCCTCTGACTGCTCATCTGGCCTCTGCCCTTTCCCAGCCTCCTCTACCACCTCTGGAGCCACACTCCCACTCCCTGTTGGCTGTTCTTCCTCTTCCTCAGAGTCAGACTCCACCAAGGGCATGACATTTAGTGACCTGTTCGAAGTTTCAACAGCCCTGAAAGTAATGACTTATGACCACTTTTCACACATATGACCATTGCAGAATCCCCGTGGTCATGTGATTTAGATGCTTGACATTGTTGCAATGTTCAGGAGTCGTTTTGTAACCTTTGGACAAGCAAAGTCAATGGGGAAGCCAGATTCACTTAACAACCATGTTGCTAATTTAGCAACTGCAGTGATTCACTTCATAAATCTGGCAAGAAAGGTTGTAAAATGGGACAAACTCACTTAACAAATTTTTCACTTCACTTAACTAACATAGACTGTGCTCAATTGTGGTTATAAGTTGAGGAATATCTGTATTTTAATAGAGGATCAGTTTTTTCTCATATATATAAATATGGAGCAGTTCCATATTTAACATGAATATTTTATGTTGGTGTAACTGATAACTCCTAGGTAAATTGCTCAATGCGAATTTATGAGCTTTTGGCCTACAGTGTCCTGGATTTTGATCTTATTTGTCTGTACAAGCTTAAAAATCAAAGTATAAAATGTTCTGACCTAGGCTTCACAAAATCAAGAAACAGACTCCTTGTCCTGACAAAAACCCTTTTATTATTATTTATTCCTATGCTTCACATGCAGAAAAATCCCAGCAAACAGACTTTCAAGGGTGAATTACAACCACAGACCTTATCAGGCTTGGAGAGCTGCCAGGCCGATAGCTTCCAAGCACAACACTGTACAAGAAAATACTTGGTAAGGAGTCTCTGAGAGTCACAAACAAATCTTCACATGAATTAAATGAACTATTTTTCTCCTGCAAACACCACTCCCCTTATGGTCCTCTTTATTCCCTATGGAAGGGGCCATTCACCATCCACCTGTGCTTTTACTCCCAAGTCAAAGCTTGTTCCTTAACTGTTCCTTTCTTCTGGCAGCTTTGCAGGTGCGCACATCGGGAACAGGCTGCAGCTACTCTTCTGCCCCGCTGATCTCCAACTCTGAAGGCAGCTGATAACTGTCAGATGGCCCTGGCCCCATCTCTGCCTCTGACATAGAGCAATCATCAGAGTCTTCCCCAGACTCTAGGACTGGCCCATGTTCCTCCCTAACTTCCTCACTGTCCGAGTCTGTTGACAGCTCTGCGGGCCCCTGGCAGGTCATAACATAAATTCTGAGTACTGGGTTGTTACTGAGATTCAGTCATGTCCCATTCCTGTTAAGACTGAGACAAATTCAAGAAAATTGTATCTGATGGATTACTTTTATTTTGAATTTCATCTCTTATACTTTTAATTATGCTTAAATTACATTGTGTACCTTTGGGGCCAAGCTGGGTTTAAAAAATCTAATTGATTAAGCAAACCACCGTGGATTATGGGTAAAATTGGAAATGGCTTGCAATGAATAAACTGGCCTGATTTTCTATTTCTGCATGGGTGTACATTCATGCAGATGGGTATCAGGGTGGATCTTCCAAAATACGGATATGGGTTTTAGATTCAGGTTGTGGCTTTTATTGTTTTTGAAGGTAGCATCTGCTTGCATGGGAGGAATGTGGTTTGCAAAGGTCATGCCCCCAATCTAAATCTTCCTGACATCCTGGTTATATTTATTCAGAGATGAGGACGCTGGGGAACGGATTACAGCTATCCAATAAACAGCATATTAAAAATGTGCAGTTTTGTAGTAGATTACATCCAAGAAACACAGCTATTTAACAGAAGCGAGGCACAGAAACATGTGGAACCTACCTTAAGGCCTCAGACCATTGGTCCATCAGGTTCAATACGGTTCATCCTGCTTGGAATTGATCTCCAGAGTTTCAGGTAAGCTTCTTAAGTTTTGGAGATGCCAAGAAATGAAGCTGTGGCCTAAGCAAGGGTTTATGTCATAAACCAAGGATGCTGAAATAAGAAACTGCAGTGGTAGCTGCTGAAATTCTGAGTAAGTGCTCCAGGTTATCCCATTTGCTGTCCAGTTAAGTAAGCCATGTAGAACAGGTTATTCTCCGATTTAAGGGTGACTACCCTCCCTGTTAATATTTAGGAGGTAATGCAAACTATTCTTATTCTTTTCATTTTTGGTCCCCATTTGCTGTTGGTATCTTTCTTTCTTTCTTTCTTTCTTTCTTTCTTTCTTTCTTTCTTTCTTTCTTTCTTTCTTTCTTTCTTTCTTTCTCTTTCTCCCTTTTTTCTCTCTCTCTTTTTGCTCCTCCCTCCCTCCCTTTCCTCCCCTCTCCTCTCCATCCATTCACCTGCAATGCAAGATCTTCAGCCGAAAGTCAAAATATTTACTACTGGAGTTGATCGGTCAAGAAGTCATGAAGAGTTTTATAGTGTAAAAACACCACTTTAAATTGTACATAGAAGCAAAAAGTCCCATAAAACACACTTAATATCTGACCAACCAGCTTGGGAGTACCAAGGCACTGCATTTTGCTTTAACTTCTGGGCAATGAATTATTTCCCTTCATGATTTTCAGTGTTCTGCTTTTGTTTTTGTAAGCCTTTAGTAAAGTTTTAGCATAAAATATATGTAAAATAAATAAAGAAATGGAAATCTATTTATCATGCCTCTGTTAGAGTCTGAATCCAAAGAGAAAGTTGAACAGCTGACAGAGAATAGGAGTGTGACTCTATTGACTGTGGAGGAGGCTGGGGAAGGGCTCTGTCCAGTTGGGCAGAGCAGGGAAAAGGTAGAAAAAGGGAGAGGGAGTTCAGAGGAAGATCCAGGCCCACTCCCTCTTCGTACTAGGGCACACAGGGAGGAACTGAGAAGAGAGAAATGTGGATTATGTGGCTTAAAGAAGAGGAAAGGGCCCCGATTCCCTTCATTAGCCATAGCTGGGAAGACATTTGATAAGAAAAGCAGGCTACGTGCGGCAGGCAACATGTTGCTTTATGCCAATTGTGTTATGCAAATAGAAAAAATGATGCAATAATCATAATAATTTTATATGATGCCAGAATCCCAGGGACCCTTGGCAGTCTACAAAATGTAAAAAAAAGCATTTAAAACCAAACAATAAAGATGGCAGAGAAAAAAAAAACCTATATGGGAACAAGAAAAGGAAGAGAATAGATAACTTTCAGCAAATAAGTTGTTAAATGAGGTTTCACTGAAGACATTCATGGATTCAAAACATTAATATAGATTGCATTTCTTTAACTTCAGGAGCTTGTGTTATGAAAATCTACTGTGAAATTAGCTGTTGCAACAGCTTTAATATCTACTGCCCATGAGAGATTTAGCACAGAAAAATCCCAATTTGCTTATGCTTAAATATTTCCATAATGGGGAATGAGCTATATGAACTATCTACTAGAAATTCTAACTTACATTAATTCACCACAAAACCAAGGTATTTGGTGGATCTGATTTTTTTCAAAAAAGTGTCCCTAAGAGGTTCTTGTAACATTTTCTTTCTTTGCTATCTCAGAAATGGAAGCCATCCTGCAGAACCATAGCATAAGCAGCATAATTACTGATTTTTCTGTATGAGTCTTTTTCCCATGCAGTTTTTTTCTTAAAAGCTATGGGGCAAACACAATGGAAAACTCAACACATCCATCCTATATGGCAGGGGTGTCAAACTTGATTTCATCGAGGGGCTGCATTAGGGTTATGTTTGACCTCAGGGGGACAGGGTGGATGGGGCCAGCTTGACATCACTCAATATATCTACATAAAATGCAAGCAACTTGGGTTCGGATCCCAGAAAGGGTATGGCTAGCTAGTGAGAACTAAATAGCTTGAAATAGATCTATACCAGTCTCCCTTTATTTCTTTGTTGGTAAAACATAAATTCAACACAAAAATAGTTTGTTGCAAAAGCAACTGCCTGTGGAGGCCCCTGGATTGGGGTTGAAAGGCAGAAGCAGAGCAGTATGCTCCATCCCATAATTGGGTAAACCAGGTTACCCTGATAGATGGTTCTCACCAGAGAAAAAACACAGAAGCAAAAATATATGATCAGGTGAAGGCTTAAGTTTACATTTGTAGTCAAGCATCACTAGCATAATTCATTTTCATAACTGCTCCAGATCTTCCATGGGATATTGACATATCTATCAGCCTATGACTCTCTCAGACAGGGGTGTCAAACTCAAGGCCCACAGGCAGGATCTGGCCTGTGATATGGTGGGATCTGGCCCATGGGGCTATCCTGATCTACTCAGTGTGAAGAGGAAACATGACAGCAGTTTGGAGAATGGCATCAAGCTGGCCACGCCCATCCAGTTGGCCATACCCACCCAATCGGCCACACCTAGCCAGCCCCCTGAGGTCAATCACAGCCTTGATGCGGCCCTCAATGAAATTGAGTTTGACACCCCTGCTCTAAAAGAATTGGAAAGCAGCTGATTCTTCTCTTCTAGAGAATAATTATTTTTAAAAGGTCTGGGGAAAAAACCCCATCCCACCTCTACATGCTTTCCCTATCTTGTTTTTCTTTTTCACCCAAGAGAATGCTATAACCAGATTAGGTAAAGGGCCTTGTGATTCTGTTAATCAGCACATTTGCATTGGCAGAAGAATACAGAAAGGGATAATCAACATTATTAAGAAGTTGAGTCTTCTTGAAAGAGGATTCCAAAACCTTTCAGGATTTTTTTTTTAATAAAATGTATTGTTAAAAGTGATGGTGAGATATGATAATTTTGTACTATTGAACATGTTGAAATACTGTTAAATAATACTAGAGTTTAGCCATATCAAGAAATCGATAAGAGGATTAAAACAGAAATACTATGTTATCATGTAAAAGAAAACAGTTATATGGAATTTCTGTTTCTGAACATGGATGAAAGATTTCTCAGATGATTTCTAAAACAGAATTACCCAGAGGATAGGGCTAATGCAGAATATGAAATATAACAACAAATGAAACTCTGAAATTCAGTTGTTGGAGGCAATTGTTCCTCCCTTCAGTTTTCCATAAATTTTAATTTTAAGCTGTTGGAATATATTTTAACTAGCTTGTCATTTCATCTGAACAGAGAAGCTTTTCTATGTGTATGGTGTATGGTAACAACATAGCCTCTTGTTATTTATTCATGACAAATGAATAGCAATGCAATACAAAAGTAGAAATTGAGTGTATCAACATAATGTTCACAGGTTTCCTCGTGTACAAGCAAATATTTCTTTAATTAAAAGATGAACCAGTAAGTTATCTATATAATACAATATTATGTAGTAGAGGTTAGCAGGCAGGATATATGATTTAGGGGCAAGAAGAAACTTTTAGATGTTTGCCATCTACATAGTGTTAAGAGAATGCTAATTCCGAAATAAACAGCATTATATGACAAACACTACTGTGTAACTCTTGCCAAATAGACATTTTACCTCAGTTAGCTGTTGCTGTGGCAACCTGTTGTAGTAAGACAGAGCTAAACATGTTCTGAGTATGCAGCAATTATCACAGCCATCGAGGTAAAATTCTATACATGAAATTATAGAATAACTGTTCAGGGTACAAAGGGGTTGATGTAGACCCTCAGTTACTACTGAGCTATTCTTAGAGTACTGAAAGAAATTGGTGCAACAGATTATACTTACTATTAATGTGGTTGATCAAAGTTGGGCAGCCCTGAATCTATCCTTTTCAGATATTATTTTTCAAACCATAGGGTAACCCAATTTCTTGAGAATCCTGGCCTGTGTAACCATCAATTTAAGTCTGATTCAGTTTTTATAGAGTTAATGCTTGGATTATGGAAAATATTTTTTCTGACACTTCAATAAGGACACGATAATTCAAGGATGAGAGAAAGAGAGACACAGAGAGAGAGATTCTAAGGGTAGAAAAAAAATTAGCTGAAGTACTTCCTTGAATATATCTTCTGAGATTTTAAAATCTGTTATTTCCAACTGATGACATGATAGCCACCTAAGGGGTTGCTACAAAGAAAAGAGAATTTATTCTCCAAAGCACCTGAGAGCAGGACAAGAAGCAATGGATGGAAACTAATCAAGGAGAGAAGCAACCGAGAACTAAGGAGAAATTTCCTGATAGAATAATTAATCAGTGGAATGACTTGCCTCCAGAAGTTGTAAATACTCCAACACTGGGAATTTTTAAGAAGAGTTTGATCACCCATTAGTCTGAAATGGCGTACAGTTTCCTGTCTGAGCAGGAGGTTAAATTAGAAGACCTCCAAGATCCCGCCCTGTTATTCTATTATTATTCTAGTCTGTTATTCTCCTCAGAATATATTCTAATAAACTAAAAATATATGGGTACATCTGCATTTATGGGATCTGTACCCAAAAGGATAGTCCGATAATCTGAGAGTTGTCCTTTTAAGTCAAATGCTGGAGGGGATATCTGCAATTTTACACAGCCAACCAGAACTGTATTGATCATTGGTATGATGTAATCCCTGATGGATGAAGTTTACTATCATCTACTTCTGGATCTATAGCGCCATAGAAATCTCGGTAACTGTTTCATTGTTTCCTCCTTCCTAGTTACTGTTCACCTTACCTCTATTTTATTTTTATCTAACTGCCAAAGAAATGTATATAGAGATTCTTAATCATCCAGGTTATAGTTATCCTAAGGGTGGACTTTCTTGTCTTTTTTATTAACATTTTACTTCTTATCCAAGAAGCTTCTTCATTTCAGAGAATCCAAGAACTGAAGAAGCTTCTTGGATGAGAATCAAAATGTTAAGAAACAAAACAAGAAAGCCCAATTGTCTTTTGGATTTTTTTTTTAAACACACATTTGGGATGCCAAAGAAATGTAACAAATAAATTATTAGACTTTATTAGATTTTAAGAAATCCTATGATTTTTAACAAATGTTTAAAGCAGAGACACCATTTGTTCCACGTAGACCGCAAAATCACCCATTTTAACCAAACATTTCTGGTGATTTCTTCATGTTTATGCCTACTATTATGAATATTTTCCATCAAATTTTCCTTTGTGTAATTGTTCCACATCACTTAAATTAGCCCTTGTGGGCACTGCCAGGTCCAAAACATTTATAGTTCGTTATCTTAACAAAATCTCTTTAAGAATCATTTGTAAATGAGATTCACAAACATTCAAAACAAAAGACAGCGTTCCACAAAAGAAATAGATCTTTGGTGTCAAAAATATCCACTAGGGATACATTTTACTTTAACATAATGATTCTAAAACTTTTAAAATATGTTCTTGGTCTAATGGTATTTTCCTAGACATCCTGTAAGCAAAGCATCAGATCTGCATTTCATTATCAGATCTGCATTTCATTATGTTTCATGATATAGTGCAGGCACTCAAATTCTTGAGAGCCACTTCACTGCAGCGGTTCAGATTCCAGACTAGAAATTGGAAGAGTATAATTTGTAGTCCTGCCTTAGGCATGAAGCCAGCTGAATGGATCTGTCTTTTACCCTCTCAGCCCTAGAAACTGGGCAATGGCATATCATTTCCAAAACCTTGCCTGTAAAATCACAGAGTGGGGTGATGTTGATTTTTCTTCTTATTATTATTTTTAACTGTTGCTTTGAGCCATCCAGAGTTATGGTTCAAAATGAGCAGCCCTAAAGACAGGGGTGGGCTTCAAATTTTTTAGCAAGGGACTCTGTCCTAATGACTGGCTGGGTAGGCGTGGCTGGTCATGGCTGGCCGCTCATGTGACTTGGGTGTGACTAGGTGGTAATGTGATCCAGTGGTCATTTGATTGGGTGGGCGTGGCAAGGTGGTCATGTGACTGGATGGGTGTGACCAACTCGACATCGCTTCTTTGCCCTAATTACCTAAAAATGATATATATCAAAAAGTTGTTTATTATTTCGTGCATTTAATACTTAAATAAAAGACTGGGTGAAATCAAGGCTTAATAGCAGTGACTGTGAGAGGGATCTTGGAGTCTTAGTGGAGTTTCTGGTGAGTTACATATTCTTATTATTTGGGAATTAATCCCCTCGGAGGCTAGTGGCTATGTTATGTGATTTTTCTCAATGGTTCTCATTTGCAAGCATTGAGTAGATTATTTATCTAGCTTGCAACACTTTCACGAGGTGTGAAATGCTCCTGGCTGAATGCCCAGAAGTTCAATTATGCCCATTAAGATCTTTCCCTTGCTGCTATCTTTCTGAGGTTATTGGGGGCCCTCTGAGACCCACAGTCTGCCACCGCTGCTGAAAGATAGTCCTCAAGTTACAACTACAGTTTTGCCTGAATCTTCTGCTGCTAAGAAATGTGAAAAATAAGTGAATCATTACAACTGTAGATCTTGCCCAGTTTTATGACCTTTTTTGGGCCATTTACACTCAGTTAACATTTTTATGGAGTTATAAAATACAAAGTAGATAGAAAAGCAGTGGGGGGAAGGGAAAGAGAAGTGAGGAAAGATAAGGAAAAAAGAAAAGAAAAAGAAGGATTAACTTCTGATTCTTTCTGTTACAGTAAAATAAGGCATTAACATCAAATCACAACTTTTTGCTTTTTCATAATAAAAATGACCAGGTCATTTCTATAAAGATCTACCAGTCTAATCAGTAATACCTAAAGTCAGAGTTTCATTCTTTTCTACATTAAACACTAAGTTCAGAAGTGGTTTCCATGTGGAAACAAAAGTGCTTATGTTTTTTTCTTTAATTAAAGTAGTCAATTTTGCCGTTTCAGCCAACTCCATCAACTCCTGCAGCCATTCTTCCATGGTAAGAATCAAAGTGTCCTTCCATTTTTGTGGGTACAATACTCTTTCTGCTGTCAACATATACAATAACAAAGTTCCATTTTTTTCCACTTCTTTGCCATTTGCATTAAGTGAATTACCACAATTATTAAGTGAATAACAAGATCATTAAGAAAATATGGCTTCCACCATTTATTTTGCTTGTGAGAAGGTTGCAAAGGATGATCACATAACTCCAGGATACTGCCACCACCATAAGAAAGTCTATGATTTCTTTTTTTAAAAAGCTAATAATATTTGTAGAGGCCATTAGAAAAAAAAAAAAAGAATCATCCTCATGANTATGATTTCTTTTTTTAAAAAGCTAATAATATTTGTAGAGGCCATTAGAAAAAAAAAAAAAGAATCATCCTCATGAGAAATTCTCTGACAGTGAGAACAATCAACCAATGGAACAGAAGTTGCCTTCAAAAGTTGTGGGAGCTTCATCACTTGAGGCTTTCCAAGAAGATATTGGACTGCCATTTGTCAGAAGTGGTGTAGGGTCTTCTGCTTGGGTGGGGGATTGGACCAGATGACCTGCAGGCTCCCTTCCAACTCTGTTAATCTGTAATGGCTCAGTGGTTAAAGACTCTGAGTTTTTAAGTAGCCCAGGTTCAAGACGACAAGCACTATGTGATGGGGTGAGCTCCCTTTATTTGTCCCACCTAGCAATTTGAAAACATGCAAATGCAAGTAGATAAATAGGTACCACTTCAGTGGAAAAATAACATCCTTGTACCTCGGCGTACAATGCTGGTTGCTTTGACCAGGAAATGTAGATGAGCACCAATCCCTACAGTTGGACATGACTGGACAGGGGAAACCTTTACTTTTACCTTAAGAAAACAAAGTTCACATTCCACTGTGAAATCCCAAATCTTATAACAAGGCAATTCTATCTTCTTCATTCAAATAAAGTTTTAATTTAAAATTGAAATTAATTTTACTTAATAATTATTGATGAATAATTATCCATTATAAATTTCACTGTTTTTTTATTAGGCAAAATGCTGAGGAGAGGGAAGAAAATAGAAAAAAATTATACGGCTAAAATTAAAGCAATACTAGATGAAGTAATGTGTATGTGGAAGTTCTCCATCTCTCCATCCAACAATGTACATTGGTACCCCACTTTAGTGACATTTTTCCATCCATTTTTAAAAACTTAACTATCTTTTAACTTTTCTCTCTTTTATTAACACTTTTTCCATTATTTAATATATTATTGCTTCTTTGGGATAAATAAAAAAGACACTGGATTGAAATGTTTCTTTAGGCAAGTGATGAACAAAATAAATTATATTTTGTCTCATAGTCCCAATTTTCATCTGCTCTCTTCTCCCATTTGCACCAATGTTTTAAAGGATTAATTTTATTGAGACTGAACATGAGTTACATTGCTTAAATATGAGACTCTAAACTTACGCATTTAAATAAAATGGACAGATTGAAAAGAGCTGAACAGATGACAATAAATCTGAAAAATCTCTGCTCAGACGATTAAGAATATGCAGTGAAAATTTCTTTATATTCATCCCCTTTCCCAACTTTATATAAAATGGCATAGTTAGAAAGTTTCACTGTTTATTTGCCTTCCATGTTACACAAATTTTTGTTTGCAAATTGTGATGTGAAAAGAGCTGCCTTTCAAAAGGAGGATGGTTAATCCCTAAGGCTTGTTGAGTTCCATATATGTGGCTACTTGCTGCAAGACCATTTGCCTTTCATTTGTTTCTGCCTAAAGTATACAAGTGAGGAAGGAGGGAGGGAGGGAATGAAGGAAGGAAGGAAGGAAGGAATTATCCAATGAGAATCTACTTGTTGCATCAGATTTACTATTGACTGTGAAAAATGGGAACAACCCAGGGGTGGGCATCAAAAATTTTAGCAATGGGTTCTCTGTCCAGTTGCTGATGGGTCTGGCCTGGTCAGCCTCCTGCACCACAGAGGAGGAGGGGCATTTTTGCTCTCCCTGGGCACAAGAGGCTTTCCTTGAGCCTCTGGGAGGGCAAAAATGGCCTCTCCATGGTCCAGAGGCTCTCTGGAAGCTGGAAACGGGCTCATTTCTGGCCTTCCTGAACTTGTAGGAGTTTTTTGCCCTCCCCAAGCCTCTGTGTGCACCTTGCACTTACCTACATCCAAAACGGGACATGTGGAGACATGTGGGAGGGGAGGGGTGGGGTGGGTGGGGCCATCCAGGACTGGGATTTGGGGGTTCTCTGAATCTTAGTTAGGGGCTCTCCTGAACCCCCAACAGTCCATCCCTGGAACAACCCAATTTAAATGTCTGCCTTGCAATCAGATTGCATGATAGCATTATAATGAACAGAAATAATACAGCATTAATATATCCTTATAAAAACACAACACAAGAAGGAGGGAGTGAGGGAGGGAGGTAAGGAAGGAAGGAAAGAAAGAAGAAAATAAGAGAGGAAGGGAGGGATAAAGACCTCTGCTGCTGCTGTGTCATTATTGTAGGAATGCCTTACAGAAGATAAGAAATCTATCTACAAAACCAATAAATCTAAGAAAGTGAGAGAATACAATAGGATGTACTGCAGTATGTTCCACCTCCACAGAAAGACCCTACTCCCATTAGAAGTAAAACCAATGTAAGCCAAAATGTTAGATTTGTCTGTGGCACTCACAGATTGTAAAATATTCTGCTCCCAGGTTATGCTTGGCTTTTTTTTCCGTTTTGAAAGGCATTGAAAATCCTTCTTTTTCAGAAGAACTTTGACAAGGAAAAAGAACTGTGGGAGTTGCATGACTCTCAATTGCATGACTCTGATTGCAGGCGAGGAAAAATATTTTTTTTTGAATTATTAACTTCGGCTCACATTGCCCCAGAGGTTTTTTGTTTTTTTTTTGTAGATCAGTGTGATATTTACAGTAAATAATTTAAAGTAAACAACATAAGCAGTTGCACATTTAATTATCCTCAAATATAAACAAAAATGTAATATTTCTCACTCCAGAGTTCCATTTCATATTCTGTAATCATCTTTTCATATGCAGTTTCAAGATTTTTTTTTTTTTTTGGTTTCTGTTTATCTGGTCTTAAACTTATAGCCTTACTAAAACTGCTGCAGTGACAATATTTAAGTTGGCACAATGGACATGTTTATCATTTTTAGTAAGGACAAGGACTGCAGAATGTGAGGAAAAGATCTAAATTTAGTCGACCACATCCAAAACATGAATAGGATATGGAGTCTGAAAAGAGGCATATTTTTTCTTTTAACCATTCTAGATTTATTCACCATTTTTTGTGTTTTTCCTGCCTCAAAATGATGGAAATAACAGTTTCAACAATTGTAATTAGTGTGGACTTCAGGAGAAATGTAATATGAAGACCTAGGGTTGCCTGCTTCTGAAATATAAAGGCTCTGTCACATCGGCCGACGGATGCAAAACGTATATAAAAAGGACACAGCGGACGAGAAAATGTTCCATCCGTTGTTATCCACTCTCAAAAGTGCAGTGCCCCAAATTTGCATAAAGAGAACGGATAACAATGGAAAGGAACGGACGTGGAGAGGACGTAGTGAGGATGTTAAGCGAATGCTCCACGGAAGCCTAGTGGATGGAAGCGGATGGAAGCAGATGACACGTCCGCAGGGCTTCCGCGAGGGAGCACAGCGAAACGGATGCGCAGTGGAGGGAGTGGATGCAGAGCGGATGCCTCGCGGACCATAGCAATACATCACGGACGCCTAGTGGATGCCTAGAGGATGCCTAGCGGATGCAAAGCATTCATTGGACATGCGGGGAGGATGCATTGCATCAGCCCTGCAGATATAAAAGGATGCAGCTCGCAAGCAGGTCACCAATTCAGAGGAAAGACCTGCTGCCAGACACATCTCCAGCCAACAACCATGGGGAAGAAGAGGAAGCCTGTGCCTACTCCTGCCAGCCCTGGCAAGAAGGACAGGGCCACCATCCCACCCCTGGCGCTGACTCTGCTTCTGCTGGGGCTTTTGCTGCTGGGCTGACTCTGCTGGTGCTGGTGCTGGTGCTTCTGCTGGTGCTTACTCTGCTGGTGCTGCTCCTGCCTGTCCTGTTGGTGCTGCTGGTGCTGCTAGTGCTGCGGGTGCTCCTGGTGCTGCTGGTGCGGCTGCTACTGGTGGTGATGTGGTGGACCAGCACCTAGAACCTCAAAGCCCTACTGATGACGGCCCAGAAGGCCCTGCCAGAGGGAGGAAGAGGCAATTGCGCGATAGGGAGAGGAGACAGTACTCCATTGAAGAGGAACATGAGGATAGGTGCTCAAATGGCTGAGGGAGAACGAGTACCTCTGGCGGATGGGACACAGGCTCTATCGAGACACCAAGCGGAAGCAGGCGCTTGGAGAGAGAAGGCAGAGAGCCTGGGCTACACTTCAGAGGTCCTACTCAGCTGGTGGAAGCACATGCACACCTGGTACGGGAAGCTGCACCTCAAGAAGTCTGGCCAAGCCGTGGTCAAGCTCACCAACGGAGAGACCACGTGAAGGCCAAGTGCAGCTTCTTGGAGGGTGAGGTCCGCCACCGAGGAGCAGCCCCTCTGTCAACCCTCTCTGTCAGGCAGCCCACAGAGAGCAGTCCTCTTCTGGCCAAGAGTCAGCTCCTGTGTCCAGGCAGGATCTGTGGAGCGCCCCATGACAGAGACCCCCCCAACAGCTGCACTCCCCGTGGCGGAGCGTGTGGAGGACCCCCTGATGCAGTTGGAGCAAGAGGAGGCCACTGCCACCAGAGACAAACCCACCCCCACCCCCAGCTCCAACTCCACAGAAAGCAGGCAGAAAGCCAGACCGGAGGACAGAGCCACACTGTCCTGCTGGAGATCAGGGACACCATCAAAAGCAGCGTAGATCTCCTCTCTCAGCTGGTACACACCGACATACCATCCTCTAACAGAAAGCCCTTCCTCACCTACGTCAACCAGACCCTCATGGACATGTCCGAATCCAGTACCAGGTGATCAAGGAGAGGATCACAGGTCTTCTGCACCACCCTCCAGGCCCAGCTGAACCTGCTCTGACCCAGTCCAGGTCTACTTCTCCACTCCAGGTGATGTCACAGCCCTTCAAGGCTTTCCACAGGCCCTCACCTACCAAGGCTACGGCTACCAGGAGTTCAGCAGCACAGGCAGCCCTTCCCAGTCCAGGCTCAGGTTCATCGCATGCCACAGGTGTCACCGATGCCACCGATGCCACCGAAGCCACGATGCACCCATGCCACAGTGCCACTGACGCCACAGATGCCACCGATGCCTCACCTCACTCACCTGCAGACCAGACAACCCTACTACACTCCTCCTTCCTCCAGCCCACAGCCAAGCCCAACCTCAGAACATCTGTCATCTGTCTTGGGACTGACACCCCATGTCATGGAGGAAGGGGCTCTCAATATCACAGGACTGAGCCAGTCTCTGTGAGCTTCCTCCACAGACCATCCCCTGTTGTCCTCTCGGGGCCAGGCACCCCAATGGCCCTCAGACCAGCACTCCAGCAGCAGCCACCTCCACAGCACCTGGACCCTTCACCCCTGAGACTATGGGCACGCCTCAGAGTGACTGAGAAGAGTGCCAGACACTGGGTTGCTTCCGTTTGACTTTATCTTTGCTTGGGAAACTTACTTGGGTCATTTGCTTTTACAGTTTGTTATTAATAAAGTTTATCTTTGCTTCACAGACTTGGTTCAGTTCTTTTAGTAAATAAAGTCTTGGTGGAAACTTTTAGAAATAGTTTAAGCCTTTCCATGCTTGTGGGATGGGTTAGGATAGCATGGGATGGGCAGGGATACCTGTGGGATGTGTAATAGCTGTGGGATAGATAAACCTCCAGTGCAAGCATAGTGGTACTGTATGGTCCACCCTCCCAGGTGCCACACCTATGGCCCTTTATTATCAATAAAATTTAATCATTCATCCACACATTTCAACATAAACACAACTCTTTGTTAAATGCCCTGTTCATTGTAGGGCCACTCAATATGCATGGCACAATCTCATCAGTGTGATGAGACAGCTTGAAGGAAGCATCCACTAAGCATCTACCATCCTGTCTTGCCACCTCACTCTCCAGCTGGGAGTTGCACCAGTGTTTCAGGAGGTTGCGCTGCTTCTCCCTTCACGTGAAGCTCTGTTGGGGCCTTGCACATCCACAGTATCTATCAGGTTTTCGCCCTTGCCTCCATTCACCAGGCTCCATGTCCCCATTGCCTTGTTGGTGGTCCACAAGCCTGTTCTGCAACACTGGGTAGCGGGTGCGCATGAGATTGTGCAGGATGCAGCAAGCTCCACGATGTTCCTCACAGTCTCTGGGTGATGCTGCAAGGTGGTGAGAAGTACCTGGAACCTGTTGGCCAGGATGCCAAAGGTGTTGTCCCCACCCACCTTGCCCTGGACAGCCTCTAGTTGAAGATCCCTCTTCACAGGTGAGGCATCTGGAAGCGTAGGGCTTCATGAGGTAGGTTCTGAGGGAGAAGGTGTCATCCCCATGATGAAGTAGGGCACATCTTATGTGTCATTGGGCAGGGGGTCTGGATCTGGAAGCCCATGATGAGGTTGCGTTCCAGCCCCTCCTTTGAGGTGACTGGCGTTGTATACCTGGACATCTGAAGCTGACCCGTTGCCTGAAGCATCGACGTACATGAACTTGTGGTCAGCATCGACCATGGTGAAGAGGATGATGCTGAAGAAGCCCTTGTAGTTGAAATAAGTGGACCCTGAGTTGGCTGGAGCTTTGCAGGCCATGTGCTTCCCATCTATGGCTCCAACGGTGTGGGGAAAGTTCCACTTCTGATACCACTGCTCTGCAACTTTCTTCCAGCCTTCTTCAGTGGAGGGGCACTGGAGGAGCTTCTCCAGGTATTCTTCGATGATGGCCTGCACCCCTTCTCTGACCACAATGCTGATGGTGTTGTGTGGCACCCTCCAGCCGTACTGCATGTTCCTGTACATGGTCCCGGAGGCCAGGTTGGTGCAGAGTCAGTGCCACCCTTCAGTCCAGGGTCCAGGCTGGGCCAGAGGTTGGTGTTTGCCTTGGTCAACCTGGGTCTTCAGCCGCTCCACAACTTCGTCAAACATGGCTGGTGGCATCCTCATCGAAGTTCTGGAATGCACGAGTGTCTTCGTTCCTCAGCTCCACCATCACCTTGTTGTACAGTCCGTACTCAGCTCTTCTCGCAATCCATTTTCGGGGCCCAGACACTTCTTGGATGCCTCTTTTTTCTTCCCATAGAACAGTGAAAGAGCCTGTAGAGGGCTTCGCACTGTTGTAGAACGATGGCGGCTACCAAAAGGAGTGTACAGCAATCCATGGTGGAGATGACTGGATGCATGTGGAAGAACAAGAGGCAAGATCAAGGCTTGAAGAGGTCTGCACAGCAGGGTGGACTGAAAGTGAGATCCAGGTGATTTCTCCCCCTTTTCATAGGAAATATAGGTTTTCCGCTAGGTGTCCTTCCACATACTCCAGGCATCCTCTAGACATCCTCAATATCCGAGATATGTCCCCTATATGAACGTTTTTTCCGTTTTAATGCTTTATATGCTAGCTGCATCCGCTATCATCCTTTCTACGTTCGTGCTACTAACGCTGCGTGTCCGTTCCGCGTCCCTTTTGCTTCCTCCCTGTGTCCATTTTCTGCTGGAGCGGATGTGAGTTGCGCAGTTGCACAGCAGATGCCTAGTGGATATAGCAGACAGATAATGGATGATGACGGACGTATAACGGATGTTCCCCATGTGCGTAGCAGATGTAGAATGGATGCGTTGGATACTTCATCCGCTCAAAAAGTTTTGTGCAGCTCAAAACTCTTTGAGTGGATGAAATCTCAGTAGACAGATGCTGGACGGATAGAGATTATGAAAAACGTATGCAGTGAGCACAGAACGGATGCATCGTGTTAACCAATGGATGGCAAGTGTTTCTTTCTGTTTTACATCCTCTTTCCATCCGTTGGTGCTGTGTGACATGGGCTTAAGTTGCCTTAAAACTGAGAAAGCTATCTACTTGGGAAATGCACTGCAACATATACAACATTGTATAATCACAAATAATAGGAATAATAGCAATATCATTTAGGTTTATGTATGATGCTTTACAGGACTATCTGTGTGGTTTACAATGTGAAATAACTTGCATATTGTTTCCAACAATCTGGGTCCTCATTTTACCAACCATGGAAGGATAAAAGGCTGAGTCAACTGTGAGACCTGTCAGGATTGAACTCAAGGTTATGGGCAAAATTTGCCTGCAATGCTGCACTTTAACCACTGGGCCACCAGGGTTCTAAAGTTCTATAAAATATATCGACTGAAAAATCTAGAAATGGGTATCTGGAAAAGTTACCTGGATTTTTTTGGTACCCAAATATGGCTTGCTAATATTGGCAATTCTGAGTTTCAAGAAGTCATCTTTTGCTTTAACTCCAAATGCAATATCAGGATCAAAGTGAAGCAAACCCAGCCAACATTACGGTACCAGACCAACAGGAGTCAGGTAGGGTGCTATAGTTCAGCAACCATCACAGTGCCTTACATTTCTATTCTAGAAACAGTCTTTGTCAGCAGTGACGGGCTGCAACTGGTTTAACAACTGTTTTGGTGAGCACACACTTTGCACACACGCGCAGTGATCAAAATACAGAAATTTGAAGCTCAACTGCTTATCTTCTAGGGCAGCCATGGTAAGTAGAATAGTGGAGGCATGGAAATCAGCTGTGCTGTGCAAATCAGCTGATCCAGAAAGATGGAAATTTAGGACAGGATAGGGCAGGGGCAAGCAGGTGGGGCCCGCTGATGGTTGGAACTATTAACTGTATCAGCCCACCATTGCTTGTCAGCTTTTATTACAATGCCAGTCAGGGTTCTAAGTAATAGACCATAGCAAGCAAAACTCTGAGGCTGATAGATTCCTCAAAGAATAGCTTTATTGGATATATTATATTGGCACAGACCTGGTGAAAACCGACTCTGAAGGTTCGCGTGGTTTTCACCTAATTAAAAGTTTTTCACTTTTCTAAAAACAATCAGCCACATGGTCCAATCACAGTTCCATCTGGTTGCCTGGTGACATTACTCCTCCTTCCTCTGACCAGGTGTCAGAATATCCTTGGTTCCCATGAGAAAGTATTTTATTTTGGCTACAAAGTCCCAACTATCTCAATTCCCCTCCTCCCTATCCCTCAGTTCCAATATGGCAACACGGAAGCTCCAAAATGGCTTTTTGGTCAGGTCAACTTCAGGGTTGACAATGTCCAGATGAAATAATTCTCCCCTTACTAATGCAAGCTCAGTTTAACAGGAAGAAAAGGAAAGGGACTGTTAATTCTTCTTTTTTTTAAAGAGTTAACAAGACTTCCAGTTTTATATCCCAGGCGGGACAAATTACATTCCATTTTTTTCAAGCTTTGTTTGTTCTATGCTTGTGTGATAGATGGCTTCCGCTGAGTACCCGTTGGCAATGGATAAGCAAATATGAGTGCCAAAATGAACACATTTTTCTGACCTGAATTTATCTGAGATCTAAGTGAATTAACTTATGTTAAACAATGGCATGTTTGATGTGTATATTTTGCCTTCCAGGTTTATAACTTGACTTACCAAGAGAGGGAATCCTTTGATCCCTGAATGTGAACCTCTTGTCCATGTCTATGTTTCATAGCACTGATTTAATAATTTATTTTTTTAACACCCTTCATTATACATCTTGGGAGAGACTGTGATATATATATAAAGAATCCTCTAATCCTTCAATTTCTGCAGTTTATCATTTACCAATGATGATACGCAATTCTGGGATTATGTCAGGTGCCTAATTATTATTTTTTTCTTTATGATACATGATGGTGGACTGTTGGGAATCTAAGTCTCATTAGTTAGGAGTCTGCTAATTAACTATAACATATTTGTAGGATGAAGTGTTAGGGGAAAACATAGAAGGAGATTTAATGCATCTGTAACAGACTGTGCATTTTAAAATATGGCTAATACAAGCTTGCTTGTTCATTTTGTTGTTGAAAACTGCCTTTTGACTGAACAACCAATTAATTATCCAAGTTTAATATTCAAAAGTGACTCTTTTTAAAGGGAGAGTTCAACTCTTATGTTTTCTTTTTTCTTTTTCTCTCTAGTGGACTTACCAGATTGCAAAAATAAATCATTGCCTGAGGCCAGTGCATTTCTACCTTGACAACTTCAAAGACAACTTCAAAGAGGACTTCAACTCCCAGAATCCCCCAGTGAGTAGATAAAGTAATCTGCATCAGTAGCTCATGAGATGAATGTATAGAACAGGGGAGTCAACTCACGTTGTCACAGTGGCGTCACATGATGTACCCTATCCCCCTTTGCTAAACGGGGCTTGGGTGTGGCTAACATGTGACGTACCCTGCCCACAGGCCCAGAGTTTGACAGCCCTGGTATAGAATGTAATTTGTACCACTATATATACTGATATCATGATGTGTGTAACATCACTCTTCCCCTCCCCCACATCCTTGCTTCTGATATTTGAGGTTTCAAGTTTTTTAAACTATTTTGATATTTTAAATGATTTTGGAGGCTCCTTCTTGCCTGAAATGATTTTTTAATAAAATAAAATGGTAATTTAATTTAATGCTAATGGGTCTATGGACCCAAATAGAACTTGGGTTTAAAAAAATTTTTTTCTTAAAAATAAAGCTGTTCTTTTGGCTGAAACTTACATATGAAATTGGGAGAGTTGGTTTAGTGAGATAAGAAATGTTATCTTATTTGTTAAGAAATGTTAACAAATAACAGGCAGTGTTTGGGCAGTGGCTTGAAACTATAATTTTTTGAATGAAATCTGTAGGTCCTAAGATAAGATGTAGGCCATCAAATTATGGAGATCAAATAAAAAAATGGCACAGAAAAATGCATTGTTTGTGATGATGCCTTCTGAAAAGTTACTTTAAAGGAAAGAAAGTAAGCTTATTTAAAGACCTCCAAACCTGTCACGAAGCAAAGTAGGACAGTTGTTTCAAGTGGTTTGTGTTGAGAGAGGATTTATTTAATTCACTTTTAAAAACTAAGCTGCCATTCCATATGGTGAACACAGCCTCCCTTGCTAATATAACAATTTGCTTTTTCCACAGAGAATCAGAGAGCCGCATGCTTGTACTTTAGCACTAGCAGCAAATGCCTTTGTCTATCTCTGGCACTTCAGCCTTTCCTAGTGTTAATCCGTCTCTCATATTCAGCTCCCACTGAAGAAGCTTCTTGGATGAGAAGCAAAATGTCTTCAAAGAAAAAACAAGAAAGTTCAGTTGCCTCCTAAAAAAAAGCACCTTTGGGACAACCATGGCCTGGAAGACTGAAAATCTCTACAGACCTTTAGAGGAGTATTTAAACCACTTGGTGGGCTTCATGATTTTGAGTTGGGAATTTGAGTTTCCTTTCCTGGCTCTTAATTTGACTGCTACAAGAGGAAGAGAAGGAAGGGGAAGGGGATGGAGACTGGGAGGGGAAGGAGTAGAAGGAGGAGGAAATGATTGTCTGTGTGGATCAAATCCTTTGTTTTCAATTTTGATTTCAGAATGCACAGGAAATGACTTATGTAGTCCATTTTACTGGAATTGTATCAATGCAAAATGTGTTAAGGTACACCTCATGTACCTCAGTTATACCTACTTGTGACTCCACTAGACGTCCACCTTCATATTGTCTTAGACAAAATTATCCAGCTCTTAGTGTTGCTGCACTATTTTTCTATTTAATCTCTATAATTTGTCTGGCAGAACGTATAGATTTCATTTAGAAAGCTACAGACGAAAGACTTCAGAATCACAGCTTTCAATAAATTAAATTATCTCCTTAGATTGAAATTGGTTAACAAATGTGCAACAAGAATAGAGCTATTAATGTTTAATATATATTTTTAATGATAGTTAATATGGCAAGCAATTCATTTAAATAGAAATGAAATAGAAAATATGGGGAAAATTAATATGCTATTTGAGCATCAGTAAATTAGACACATTTATTGCATTTAAAACATCACAAAAGAATTGCAATTTCTATGAATGTACATACATATATAAATAATCTAAGGTGATAGCCCTACTGAATTAAAAAAGGGATTTGTATGATAAAGTATATATCTCATCAGTGTCTTTTATTAAAGTTCTTTTTAAGGGTTCTTTGTTCTATGCTTTTAAGAACAAATGCCCTTTGCTGCTGTTTTGTCTTCCAAATCCAGGATAGACTCTATTGTTTTTGCTCTATTATTATTCATAACAATGACAGCATATTCAATATTTAAACTGATTCCACTTAACCATCTTGGACATTGGATTCTATAGGACCCGGAAACCTGTGGGACAGTCTATCTCCAGGTCCTGTCAATTATCTTCCAGGTCTTAGGCAGTGCAGCCCAATCTTTAATAAATCGTTGGAAATGTATTATGCCCCTTCTTCCTTCAAACATTCTATGATCATCCTGGTGCCCAAGAAAACCTCAATCAAGGAGCTGAACAACTAAAGACCGGTTTCTCTGACATCTTTAGTTATGAAAACCTTCAAAAGGTTAGTGCTGCCCTACCAGAAAACCATCACTGATCTGCTGCTAGATTCCTTGCAATTTGCCTACCGTGCAAATAGATTGGAAGACAATGCTGTTCATATGGCACTGCATTACTGTACATCTTACAACACATTGAACCTAAGAATCTATTCAAGGGGTCCTTTTTGTCTATGGAGATTCTCAGTCATCCAGGTCATGGTTGTCCCAAAGGTGCTTTTTTTTCAAAAGATAACTGGACTTTCTGGTTTTTCTTTGAAGATGTTTCGCTTGTCATCCAAGAAGCTTCTTCAGCTCTGACTGGATGGTGGGGAATGGAAAGATTTATATTTTGCAGATAGCTGGTCATTTCTTTAGAAAGTCATTGAGACCACCTGGAAGTTTATCTGTGTCCTCAGGGTCACCTGAGTGGTGCAAATTGGTGCAGAGTGGTAGAAATTGGTATGGAGCCTTCTTGGAACTATTGAAAGGACTGTGTTGTAGATTGGAGATAGTTGATTCCCCTCTGTTGACAGAGGGCTGTTCAGTTTTGACATAGATGGCTTCTTTAGCCCTTCTTTCAAACCAGCGATCCACTCTGTCCGAAATATGGCCTTTGTTGTCTTCAAAAGAGTGGCCTTTGTCCTTTAAATGCAGATGGACTGCTGAATCTAGTCCTGATGGGTTTGTTCTCCTATGTTGTGCCATGGATTTATGAAGTGGTTGTTTCATTTCCACAATATACAGCAAAAAGGGTTCTTTTTGTAGACCTCAGCTAAAGCCCATGTCACAGTGAACCAACGGATGCAAAGAGGATGTAAAACGGACAAAAAACCTTGACATCCGTTCAAAAAAAACGCAGGACTCACTGCTTCATTTTTTGCTTCGCTCTAGCCGTCCGACATCCGTTTATTGAACATTTCTCCGCTTCAAAATTTTTGGGTGCCTAAAACTTTGCGCGGAAAATGTTCCAGTGTCGTTCTGCAATTCCGCTACGCACGCTAACGCATCGTCTAAACATCCGTTATGCATCCGTATATCTGACTAGGACATCCGCTGGCTCCGCGCAACTTCGCATCGCCGTACCAGAGGAGAGGACGGAAGAAACGCAGACGGAGACGAGGAGCAGAACGGAATGCAGAAGGAGGCAAGCACGGAAACAAAGCGTTTAAAATGGAAAAACGTTCCGCAGAGGGGACACTATCTAGATATTAAGAGTTCGGACCTAGAGGTGCCTTAAGATACTAGTCGGAAAACCTATACTGCCGATAAATAATGGGGGAGCACTCGCCTGCACTCACTCTTCAGAACAGCCAGCCCATGCGGTGCAGACCTCTGAGCCTTCATCTGGCTTTCCCTTCCACAGCATCTAGTCATGCCCACGTAGATTGTAACAAAGGTCCTTTTTGGCAGCCACCATCCTTCTGCAACAGTGCGAAGCATCTGCAGGCTCTGTGAATTCTACTGGAGAAGAACAAAGGACCACCCAAAAAGAAGTCTGGAGTCGGATTTATGGTCGCCAGAAGAGCAGAGGACAGACTGTACAACAAGGATGGTGAAGCTCAGGAACGAAGACATCGGGTGTTCCAGAACATTCATGAGGATTGCTCCACCATGTTTGATTGAGTTGTGCAGCGCTGACACCGCAGGTGACCAGGCAACACCACTTCTGGCCCACCTTGGAACTGGACTCAAGGTGGCACTCACTCTGCGCCACTGGCCTCAGGGACCTCTACAGGAGATGCAAGTACGGCTGTGAGGGTGCTTACCAACAGCATCGCATTTGTGGTTCGAGAGAAAGTGTGTGCAGGCCTCATCGAAAAAATAACGAGGATTCTCCAGACCCCTCCATTGAAGAAGGATGAAGAAAGTTGGCAGAGCAGTGGTATCAGAAATGGACTTACACACAGTGGTCTGGAGCCACAGATGCAAGACGTGGCTCCTGCAAAGCTTCCACCAACTCAGGTCACTTAGTTTCAACTCCAAGTGGCTTCTTAGCATTCTCTTCACATGGTCGATGCTGAATACAAGTTTCATCACATCGAATGCTTCAGGCAACGGCTCATTTCCAGATGCCCAGGTATACAACCGCCCCCACCTCAAGCGCAGGACTGGGCAAGGCAACCTCATCGTGGACTTCTCAAGATCCAAGACCCACCGCCAAGCACAAAGATTGCCTCTTCATCAGTGGGGATGACGCCTTCTCCTCAGAACGCTACTTCCATAAGCCATACATGCTCCAATCCTCACCACTGAGAGCAGTGATTTCACTAAGAGCTGTTCAGGCAGGGGGTGGTGGAGAACAGCCTTTGTGAATCCTGGCCAAACAGGTCTCCAGTACATTCTCACACCATGCAGCATTGCCAGAGCCATGAGGAGATCATGGAAGTGCTGCATCCTGCAACAATCTAGCGCACCCATACCGCATCCTTGCAGACAGGCTTGGACTCCGCAAGGCAATGGGCATGGAGGCTTGGAATGGAGGCAAGGCAACGCTGAATCGACACTGAGATGTCAAGGGCTCCAAACAGAGCCTCACAGAAGCAAAGAAGCACGCAACCTTCCTGGACACTGGTGCAATCCCCAGCGGAGCAGTGGAGTTGCAAGACAGAGATGGTAGATGCTTATGGGTGCTTTCCTCAACTGTCTTCACACACTGATGAATTGTGCCATGTATGTGAGTGCCCTACAATGAAGGGCATTCATAAGATTGTTATTTATGTTACATGTGTGTTAAATTATTACGATTATATTGATAAAAAGGGCGTAGTATTGGCCCTGGAAGGGACCATACAGTCCCTCACTAGCTTGCACTGGAGTTCATCTATCCCACTGCTACCTAACCCATCCCAAGTATTACCATCCCACAGTATCCTAACCCATCCAAAGCTATCCTTACCATTCCCACAAGATGCAAAGTGCTTAACCGTTTTCTAAAGATTTCCACAAGACTTTATTAAAAAAGAGATGAAGCAATGTGTTGATATCATAAATTAGGACTTTTAATAACAACAGCCACCAACCCAACAAATGAGTCTCGTACTCCTTTGTCGTCAGCATATCCGGGGTAGCGTCACACTAGGCTAGGGTAGGCTGGTTGCTGGTGCTTGTCATCAGCTCCTCCAGAGCAGAAGCAGCAGAAACGCAGCTCCAGAGAACGCGCCCGTGCTGCAGGCCCAGGAGAACCGTGTGAGGGCCTAGGGCGGGATGGTAAGCCTGTCCTTCTGCAGGCGGTAGCAGATGGCTGAGGCTTGCTGTGCTTCCGCATGGTTGTGGGGTTGCTGGCTGGCAGGAGTCTGCAGGAACCAGGCTGGCAGGAAGGCTGGCAGGAAGGCTGTGCAGAAGGGGCACAAGGTGGCAGGCAGGCAGACACAGCAAAGTTGGCAGGCAGGCAGTTGCCAAGGAGCTGGCGACCAAGGCAGTGCACCAAGCGGCACCAGAGCTGCCGGCGGCAGGCAGGGCAGCAAGTGCTGCAGGAGGCGGCAAGCAGGAGCAGGCACCAAAGCTGGCAGGCAGACATGAACCCAAGCTTGCAGTGAAGGCAGCAGCAAGGCTGGCAGGCAGACGCTGGCTGGCAACAAGGCTGGAGGGCAGGGCTGGCAGCAAGGTGCTGGCAGCTGGGGGGCTGGCAGGAGCTGGCAGCAAAGGCTGGCATGAGCTGGTAGCAAGGCTTGGGCGCAAGGCTGGATGCAGGCAGAATTGCAGCAGAGGAGGCAGCCCAATCGTCGCAGCAGGTTCTCTCCTCTTAATGGCAACCTGCTTCAGAGCGCTTCATTATAATCCGCGGGGCTAACAGCATATACATCTCCCCCGCATGCGCAATGAACGCTCAGCATCCCTAGGCTTTCCGCTGTGCATCTCTTGCTTCGCTCTGTGCATCATCAATATATGCTGTGCATGCGCTGTATCCAGTTCTCGCGTCCGCTTTGCTGAGCCTCCGGAAGCCCTGCTGATGTGCATCCGCTTCCATCTGCTTCCATCCGCTGGCCTTTCCTTTCCGCATCCGCTTTGCATACGCCCTGCGTCCTCCCCGCGTCTGTGTTATCCGCTCCGGTTATGCAAATTTTTGCCCCTTTTGAGAGCAGATAACAACGGATGGAATATTTTGCTCATCCGCTGTGTCCTTTTTGCATCCGTTGGCGAGTGTGACATGGGCTTAACCATCATTCCAGAAATTCTTCTCTCTAAACTGGCTCAACTAGCTGTGCCTGACCACACTTGTGGGTGGACTGTTAGCTTTCTAACAAAGAGTCAGCAGCAGGTGAAGCTACATAAAGTCACATTGAAAACCTGTTCAATTAGCACAGGAGCCCCCCAGGGCTGTGTGATTCTCCATTACTCTTCTCTCTATATACCAATGACTGCATCTCAGAGGATCCCTTTGTTTAAAGTACTGAAGTTTGCAGATTATACTAGAGTCATTGGTCTCATTCAAGATGGTGATGGTGCAGCCGGGAGAATCTAGTACTGAACACCCTTAAAACTGTAGAGATGATTGTAGATTTTAGGAGGAGCCCTCCTATTCTACCACCTCCTACAATATTAAGCAACACAGTATCAACTGTAGAGACCTTCACGTTTGTGGGTTCCACAATCTCCTGAGACTTGAAATGGGCATCTAACATTAGAACTGATATTAAAAAGGTACGGACAAGAACATTCTTCCCGCACCATCTCTGAAAGCTCAGATTCCCAAACAATTTTCTACAGTTCTATGAGGAATTACTGAGTCTGTCATTTGTACTGCAGTACCTGTCTGGTTTGGTATAGCAACCAAATGGGACAGGTACAGACTTCAACAAATAGTTGTATTGCAGCAAAAACAATTGCAACCACCCTGCTTTCCATTGAGGACTTGTATACTGCACAAGCCAGCAAGAGGGCTGAGAAAATATCTATAGACCTCTCACATCCTGGACATAAACTGCTTCAACTCCTCCCCGAGAATACCGTTATAGGGCATTACATGCCAAAGCAACTAGACACAAAAATAGTTTTTTCAACTGTGCTACCACTCTGCTAAACATATAATTGCCACATCACTGTCTTATGCCTAAGGATATCTAATCATGTAGTAGGACTGTATTACTATTATTCTTCTCATCTTTTCTATTTTCTACTCCTATTTGTATCTTATGACTATCATTTATTTGCTGTATCTTATGACTTATGCTTGTATCTTATTATTTGTGTTGTATCACTTTGTTGCTTGTATGTACACTGAGAGCTTATGCAACGGAAACAAATTCCTTGTGTGTCCAATCATACTTGGCCAATAAAGAATATTCTAGTCTTTCTCTGCAGTAGCATGTACCCTGTGGAATAGCATTTTATCCTCCAACAATTCATATAGTTTCTACTTCTAGCTGTTTCAGAAGTAAATTCAAATGTGACTCTGCCACATGTTGGATTCGTATGGAGGCCATACCTTTGCCAGTTTTTGAATATGTTTAATTGTTTACTCTTATAGATTATGTGTGCTTTGTATTGTCTGGTCTTTTTTGTAAGTATTGTAACCAGGCCAGAGTCTCCTAGAAATTGGGTGGTCTCCAAATCAATGAATAATCAACTGATTAATCAACCAATCAACCAATCAAATGTTTCAAGGACAAGAAGGAATATAAAAGAAAATTCTATTCCAGTTGAGATCTGTTTGATCAACACAACTCTTTTAAATTCTCAGACATCATTCTTAATTTTTAGTTCTGATGTCATTTTTTTAACCTCCTTAAAGGTTCAAAGCAAATGATTTATTCTAGATTTATTCTGCTGCCTACATCCAGCTTTAACACTTGGCTATATGAGCAAAATACACAACAAACATCAACCAATCAAACCCACAATACTTTATCACTAAAATGAGAACCATTGAAGAAATAAAAAATAAAATTATATAATTATTAATGTAACTTATGACTACATTCGTTTTAAGACTCTGGAATCTGCAGGATGGGAAGTGATGTGGTATGACAGATGATTGGCAATTCCAATTAAGATGCAAAGGGCTGGAGAAACATACAAGAAGGTACATTCTTCCTGACTTAGAGACTTGCAGGAAATAAGGAATCACACACCGGGAGATATGTGAAGATATGACTGCTTGGAATGAGCTATTGTGGTTTGCACACATATGTATTCAAACAATCAATGTGTTTTACTACAAAAATTGGACTTTTCCTGTTCATGGTCAATGTATATAATTTCCCATTTCTTCTGCATGAAATGGCTGAGGTAACATAAAAACATTTTTTCTTTCTTAGTTACACATATTTAGAAGAAAGATGAAATTAATGGCTATGAAGAGCTTTACTTACAATTTATCTATAGGTTAATCAGACTGACAACAGACCATATGTTATGGGTTGTCAGAAACATCAAAAACCTCTTTTCCAAAATCAAAGTTTTCAAATAAATACAAAATACCTCCATACCCAACTGCTGAACTCTTAACAATTTTTTCTCTCTCAAGGTATAATCACCAATCTTCTGACAGGTTATGATTAGACTTCTTATCTTTGACCTGTTTCTCTTAATTGAGCCATATTTATAATCTTCCTTTGTACTTCAGTGTCACCCAGTTTTCAGTCAGAAGAGAATAGAGTAGAATAGAATGGAATGGAATAGAATAGAATAGAATAGAATAGAATACTTTATTGGGCAAGTGTGATTGGACACACAAGGAATTTGTCTTTGTGTAAATATTCTCAGTATACAAAAAGAAAAGGTACATTTGTTAAGAATCAAGAATCATAACATACAACACTTAATGACAGTCATAGGGTACAATCAACAATCAAATCATACTAGGAAACAGTCAAGTGGGAGGGATGGATGATAAGGAGTGGTAAGAAGATAATACATAATGTGTTTTACAATTAAGTTTGTAAATTGTTGAAGCAGTGGTTGAGGGAAATTATTTGTTTTAGCAGAGTGATGCTTTTGGGGAAAAAAAAATGTTCTTTTTTCTAGTTGTTCTGGTGTGCAGTGGTGCTGGGGGGGCGGGCCGGGGGGGCGGGGGGGGGGGGCTCATAGTGTTGTTTTGAGGGAAGGATTGAAACAGTTTAATGTCCTGGATGCGAGGGGTTTATAAATGTTTTCAACAGCCCTCTTTTGACTCATGCAGTATAAAGGTCCTCAACTTGAAGGCAGGTGGGTAGTCCATTGTTTTTTCTCAAGTCCTAATTATCCTGAAGTCCTGTGTCCCTGTTCTTGTTGGTTGGCAGAACCAAACCATGACAGTCATAGAGGTGCAGGAATGACATACTGCAATAATTCCTCTGTAGAAACTGTATCAGCAGCTCCTTGGGCAGTTTGAGCTTTTGAGTTGGTGCAAAAAGAATTATTGGTTTGTGCTTTTTTGATGATGTTTTTTGATGTTAGGTGTTCTCATTTTAAGGTCATGTGTAGAGTAGAACCAGAAATTTGAAGGTTTCTACTGTTGATACTATGTTGTATAGTATCTGTAAAGAGGTGGTTAGTATACGGGAGGTGGTAGTATAGGAGGGTTTCTTCTAAAGTCTACCACCATTTCTATGGTTTTGAGTGTGTTCAGTTCCAGATTGTTCCTGTTATACCATGAGGCAAGTTGTACAAACTCCTATCTGTATGCAGATTCATTGTTGTCTCAAATGAGACCAATCACTGTTGTGTCATCAGAAAACTTCAGTATTTTAACAGATGGATCATTTGAGATGCAGTCATTAGTATATAAGGAGAAAAGAAGTGGAGATAGCACACAGCCTTGGGGGGGGGGGCTGTGCTGATTGTACAGGTATCAGATGTTAGACCTGTACATAACTTGGATTCTAGGTAACACCTGAAGTTGTTTTCATACTTGGGAGTATCGCTAAAATTAAACTGCTAATATGTTTCCTGACCCATGAATTTTCACATGATCTGCCTCAGCAAAAGTTCAGTGGGGTTGAAATACAAAATCTCTTTCAAGCATCATTTATGTCAAGGACTTTCTACATAACAAACATATTTCTCTAGTTAGCAATGACCTATAGCCCTTCCAATCTTTTTGCAGTGATGTCTTTGCCTTATAAAAGAAGTTGACTTTTTTCAACTAACCAAGTTTCCCGTTACTACTGAGCACAGCACACCTGGTTGTGCCACTTAAGTTTTTAGCAAGGCCTTGGAAGCATTATATTTTTTTTCAGTCCTGAGACGATTTACCTTATCATAACTATGCAACAGCTGGCATTTACTTTCCTAAACAGACGTTTAAATCTTGGCAGGATCAGTTTTGCTTCATTTGTGATGGTCTCTCACAGGTCTTTTTTACTGCCTGAAAACAACTGGGAATGAAACACCTGCTGCCTGTTGTGACACAGGAATATATTTCTGGCAATGACATAATTTATATCTAGAGATTTAGTATTATAATGGCATATGGAACACTCAAATGCTTTTGCTGTTGTTGTTCCAAGAGAGTTACAATAGTTTCTTTTACAGTTTGATATGAATATCTGACAAACTCTTTCAGACACAAACAATGGGGAAAAAAGGGAGGCATTTCTCATTTTCTATGATGGGCGATCCACAGAGTGTCTTGGTGGGTTTCTATTTCTCTTTATTTCATCATGATCAAAGCATCAATAAAACTTCTCAGAATGAAAATTCATCTCATCCAAATTTAATATAACTTGCTCCATATAAATATAAAATGAGTGAGCTCCACTAAGTTTTAGGGCAGAGTTTCATAATCATTTTTGTGCCAAGGATCCCTTTGAGATATAGATTGTTATATCAAGATTTTAAAAATAACAAATACATAATATGTAATGTGGTCACTCTTCCTTTAGCAGCTGCTTTCTTTAGTGACAGTTCACAAATACCAACAGTAATGCTAAAAACTTCATTTTGACCAACATGGATGTTTATGACCAAATTTCTGCACTTGATAAAAGCTTTCAGTACAAAACTGATCAAAATCTGGTGTCAGGTTGCATAGATCTGGGACGCTGCCATTCTGGTGGGGAGGCGGCCTGGAGGCCTTCCTCAGTTTATAATCTTTTTCCTGGTGCCTCTCTATCCTATGCTTTGATTTACCTTCCTGGGAAAGGGGGGGGGAATCTGTTCTGTCCCAGCTCCTGAGCCCCCAGCAAGCAATGCCTGAGAACAGCTCCTTCTCTGCCTGCAATTCTCAAAGCATCTTCTCACCTGCGGATTGGCTTATTTGACATCAGTCTGATCTCTAACTGTTTTAATCTAACAAAATTGCACAGGAATCCTCAGATCCTGCTTTCTTTGTCTTGCTATCACTTTCTCTCAATAAAGGTTTAATTTTGAAATGCCAATTGTTTCAAGAGTTCTACTTTCTTGAGCAGAGAAGGAAAGGCAAGCCCTTTGAGGTTTCAGTTTCAGGTATCAGTGGAAAATTGCTAAGAAGTACCAATCAGCTAATTAAAAAAAAAAACAACCCTCACAGCTTCAACCTCAAACTGTCTACTGTGGACCTCACCCCATTCCTAAGAGGTCCTTAAAGGGGGCGTGCATAAGCGCACCAGCATGCCAACTGTCCCTGTCTTATTGTCCCCATTTATCTGTATTTATGTCCTTTATTCATGTTTATGTTCATACTTATACTTGTTATCTTGTACATGTTTGACAAACAAACAAATAAATAAATATCACAGTGCTGATCTTGTTAACCTGTAGTTAGCAATTTTAGGAAGGAGCGTGCTATGAGAAAAAACCCAGCTCTGGAGGAGTTAACTTGTTTAGACAGTCTCTCCATTTTGCAAGGAAGCAAAAAAAGGAGGGAAAAGGATCAGGGCACATCAGAGAGAACTTTAATTGAATGAGACAGGAGCAACCAGTGATCTTCATTGCAGCTCTGTCATGTGTTCTCTTACTGACCATTTTGCTCCTGATTTAAGGAACAAATTGCAGTTGCTAAACAAGGAGAGGCTGCATATGTGCTTCTTTATTAGCCCATTCAATCAATAACAAGCCAAGGCTCTTTTGATAGGATAAGGATTTTAAAGAATGAAATTTAATGAACTCAACAAACATTTATAGCTAGAAGCTATACATTACTTTGTTGCCCTAATGCATTATTGTTTGAAAAGCTAAATTTCAGTTGAAAATTCTTAAAAATAAAGTCAATCTTTTTTTCCTATCCAAGTTCACAAAGTTCCTGAGCTCTATTCTTACCCCCTCCCCCAAGGGATCCATGGATCCTTCTTAAGAATCTTTGTTTAGGGTATTTTTGCAATGATATGTTTAATTCTAAGAATTTTTGGTGGCAAAACAAGATCTGGTTCCTTTCAGGTTGAACTCATTTAAGTTAATGCAGCATTTGACATTTCATATTAAACAGAGGGACAGATTGATCTACTAGTTAAGATTCTGGTCCAGAAATTTGGATCCTATAAGTTCTAGGTCTGCTTTAGCCATGGCTGGGTGACTTTGGGCCAGTCATTCTCAATCCAAACAGTTGTGGTGAAAATGAAAATAGGAGTATGAGCTACGTTCCCCATTTTGAATTTTTAATAGAACAGCTTAATATATTGTTGTACAATTTGTCTCCTTCACTATTCAACAATGACTTCATAGTCATCCTAACTCCAACTCTACAATCAATACTTTGACTTCAGACCTTTATTTATTTATTTCATTTTATTTGGTTTGTCAATTGCTTACAAGCTAATAGGTATAAGTAAAAACATAGTTATGGATACATATAAGAAAAATAAAAGAAACAATAGAACAGGAATGGTAGGCATGTTGGTATGCTTATGCACACCCCCAACAGACCTCTTAGGAAAGGGGTGAGATCAATAGTAGAAAGTCTAAGGTTAAAGTTTTTGCGGTTTGGGGAAGAAACCACAGAGTCAGGTAGAATATTCCAGACATTGACCACTCTGTTGCTGAAGTTGTATTTCTTGCAATCAAGTTTGGTGTGATTAACCTTGAGTTTGTATCTATTGTTTGCTCTTGTGTTGTTATGGTTGTAGCTGAAGTATTCATTGACAGGTAGGACATTGCAGTATATGATTTTATATACTATACTTAGATGGGACCAAAGGTGACATAGTTCTAGGTTTTCTAGGCCTAGAATTTCAAGTCTGGTGGCATAAGGTATTGGATCAATAGCTTCCCTTTGGGAGGCTTGGATTGTGCTTTCAGTAGTCACAAAACTATTGATGACGCTGATGGAAGAAGAGAAGGAAAAGAAGATGGATCAATGCTAGTACTCTTTCCTTTTAACAATATACCCTTTCTGTACAGATCTGGGAAAAGAAAGGGTGGGAATTGAAGGCTCCAGCTTCCTTATTCAACACATTTATTTTCTGAAGAGGAATAATGAATACTTGAACAGGGCTATAAATAATTCTTCAACTATTAATTCTGGGAGAGCTTCTAATTGCAAATAGAAAAAGGTTTTAGTTTTTAGCCCCCCAAAAGGTGCCTATTAAAAATATCAAAGAATGGTTTAACTCTGAATGGTTAAACTGAAGCATAATTTTTCAGAGCACATTCATTGACTCTAGGAAAAAAAAACTTCTTTCATTGAACAGAATACAGCTAAATTTATGAAAAAAAAGGTCTTTTGGCAGATCTGTTAAAGGCTACCATCACAACCATCTTGAGTGCCCATGATTTGCTATAATCACATGTTGGAAGAAAAGCAATCACATGAAAGCAGAACAAGCAGAGATAGAGGATGAAGAAGACAAAATGTGCAGGGCATATGTGAATTTTTGAAAAGAACATCCATAGCTCTCAGTAAGTTTTTTAAAAAATGAAAAAACAAAAACAACATGGGTGTCTCAGAACAATCACAGCTGTGTTTTTGTAGACTTGCTAAATGGAACACAAATTACCCAGTCAAATAATTGACCTGAGAAATTTTGACATTTTGATGCCAATCAAATTGTCCAAAAGTACTGCCAAAGGAGAGGGGTGAAAGTGTGAAGGAACCCACAGTGATTTTTACTACTTCTCCTTCAACATGAAGAAATAGAAAATGGGTCTGTCTTACTTTGGTTTTTTTTTTTTTTTTTAAGTGGAGANTTTTTTTTTTTTTTTTAAGTGGAGAGGGCTGTTTTATGTTCATGGTGACAGCAAGGGGTGTTGCACTTTTTCTTAATGACAAGGTGGCCAGAAAAGTGATGTGTAAAGATAAGATGTTATGAGATAGGACATGATAAAATGGGACAGGACAACATAACATAAGATGGGATAGGATAAGACAAGACAGGATAGGACATGATATGATATGATAAGATGGGATAAGATAAGATGATAAGACAAGATAGGATGAGATCAGTTGATAAGATAGGATGAAATAGCAAGGGATAGATAGGATAGGATAGTATTAAGATAGGATAACTTTAGTGTTATTTTTTTTTGTAAGCACACTGGCCCACATTAAAAATGAAATTCTGTTGCCTTCTCTCAAGAGAAAATAAATATCTATCCAAGCACATACTTAACACACATATACATATGCTATATACATGCCTAAATATGTAACTACCTGCCTACATAAATAAATACACAAATATATTTATATAAATATACTGCTCAAAAAAATAAAGGGAACACAAAAATAAGACATCCTAGATCTGAATGAATGA
>BHFT01003431.1:0-123352 GCA_004320025.1 Laticauda laticaudata
GAAAATTTGCTCATCCGCTGTGTCCTTTTTACATACGTTTTGCATCCGTTGGCCAGTGTGACCTAGCCTTTAGATCTGGCCCACAGGGCCACCCTGGAAACAGCGAAGAACCAGCCAGCAGTGCCTCTCCCGGTGAAAACAGAGCTCGGGAGGGCTGCGTGTGGCCCTCTCAAGCTCCGTTTTCGCTGCAGAGAGCTGTAGGAGGCCATTGTAGCCAAATATGGAGCTTGGGAGGCCGTTTTTGCTGGTAGAGCATTTGAGCCACCACAGGCACCCCTGACACAAGGTTGAGTTGGCCACGCCCACTCTGGCTCCCCAAGGTCAAACATAATCCTGATGCAGCCCTCAATGATATTGAGTTTGATACCCCTGCTGTATACATATAATTATGCACATTTTTGGATAATAAACATATTATGATTCAAATGGTTAAATTTACCATTAACATTTTAATTAGGTTATGGCATATGGGAAAAAGGGAACATTCTTGACAAGAGGTGAGGACATTATCTGTAAAGAAAGTATCGATCCATTTCCAAGCCACTCTTTTTAAGAATCTCTACCACCTCGAGAATTGCAACATAAATATGACATGTAAACAATTAAAATCCCAAAGAGGCCAAAGCAATTAATAAAATTATTTCCACAATTCCGATGCCCTATCCACACAATATAGTTGAAATCAAATTGAAAGATATGCATCATCTATTGGAAAACTTTGTCTGTGGCACTATTATGAAAATGAAAGTCTCATCTTGTACTTTTAAAAAATGAACTCTATTATCTTGGCATTAAAATTTAGGGATGTCCATACCTTATTACCAGCACCTCCAACTCTCACCACACTATCAGGCTTCATTGCACTAATGCAGTCATTGACCATCTTGCTGCTGTGTGATCTTGTGGTGGTAATGATGTGCTGCCCAGCTGGTACCTCTTTCAACTGAAATCCAAAGGCGCCCAAACCAAGGATTCCCCATATTGTCCTGCCTAGAACTGCATCTGCACCTGCCTGAAAAAAGATTTGAACATTCTTAGTTTCATTCTCAAAAATAAACAAAAGGAGTAAATATATATGATAATTGGACTTACTATATTTATGTAAAAGAATAATGACTCTAAATTTGCAAATTCCATCCTCCACAAAGATTAGATAAAACTAATCTGCTCCATTACATTATCAGCAAATTTAATATGAACCATTTAAACATATGTTATTTGCAAAGATACATTTCTTTCTTTCAGACAAAAACTAGTTCTGCTGCTGAAAGCATAAGACTTACTGTTATGCAAGTATACAGAGATTTACAACTTTAGTCTGCCTTTATCTAACTGAAGAGCTTCATCTGTTCTTTTTATTGCAAGATCGAATCTGAGTTGGTCACTGGAACCAGATATTCATTCTTCCAAAATTCACATTCTTGTGGAGCCCATCCTCAGGGAACTTCTCACTCTCCAGAATATATGAAAAGTTCCCTGAGGATGGGCTCCAGTACTGACTCAAATTTGATCCTGCAACATTATTATGTGACATCTCTCACCTTCATTTGCGAGAGATATTTTTTGTTATTCAGTGTATTTTCAGCTTTACTGCTTCAGTTATCAGTGTGTTTCTTCTGCATTATTTTCATTTTGTGATAAGTACAGCCACCACAATAGACAATGTACATAAGGTACATTCTCAAATATATAGAAATTAAATAAGAAGAGAAGGCATACCCACAGATGTTTAAAATGTAGAATAATCAGGATAGGGGGATACTTCATCAACCTTAGCTTATTTCTGCAAAATTTTCAGAAAGTTTAATGACTTCAGACCTCACCTTAGCAAAATTCAACATATATTATAATTTTGTAATTACTGATTTTTGCAGCTATATAAGTCATTTTCCTTTGTTGAAGCCACTGAGAACATGAAAGGATTATTGTGCTGAATGCCAAAAATATAGTATATGTCAAGCACAGGAAATCAGGAGTCCAGGTAGTTCAAATGAATATAGGTTTATTGTAAACCAATATTCTTTACAAGAATCTGAACTGCTAATGGTCAAAGCAAATTAGCGGCAAATAAGAGTCAACAGAATTCAAGGTTGGTTGGACTTAGATCTCTTGGGAGTGTGAAGGGACTGAGACTGACCCATCCCTAGGGCTCAGCCTGGTCACCTCCTACAGTACATGCAGCCTGAAATTTTGATTTATGCTAGTCCTAAATCTGCCATGGGTGTACATCCTTTTAACAAGGGCACTTTAAACAGAAAAAGAAAAGGGCCATTCCTCCAAAATAACAAGACAGTTGAGCCCATTATTCTAGTTAATTGGAAGTGATAATGCAGTTAAAAGAACATCATTAACTGTTTAAATTAAATGGAGAAAATGTTTTGGAAATTAAAGCATTTCCTACCTCATAGTTGTAATATGGTTGATTAATGACACCTGCAATAGCTTTTCCTTGATAAGCAATACCAATAAGAACTGTTACGTGGTCAAGAAGTCCTGAAAGAGATAAACATCTGTCAATGGAAATGAAAATCAAGGTGGTTCTAATTCTTTTTACATTTCACTTATTCAGTACTTTATGATTTCAGTGACTATTTTATCATGTTTATGCACTGAGTTGCTTAAGTATGTTTGTTAAATAAGCCACAACTGGGTTACATTTTGCTAAACATCAGTCAATACACAAAGCTAAAAACCAAAAGTAAAGTTTCATTAAAGTTTGCATGTTATAGTACAGAAACTTGCTGCATTTTATTATTCAAGGTCATTTTTCTTCCATTTCATTAAACAATAAAGCAGAACCCATGCCTGCCTTCCCTTAACACGGTATTTTCCAGTTCACTACTCTCTGGGATCAAATCCATGGAACATTTCGTGACTTCTGACCTGGCCATAATACAATATAATACAATCCCTATTTATAATCCCTATTTATTTATTATTTAATAAGTATCTATTGTTAGATTAAGAAGTAATTGCAAGTATCTTGGTGATGCTTTTTCAGTTTTCTGGATCCCCATATAGCTTTAAAAAAAAAGCCCACAGAAGGAATGAAAATAGCAATTAGAAATGACAAGGGAGAAAAACCCTGATTTGTGCCTGTTTCAGTAATAGAAGTAGAAGAACTAAATTATACATTTTATTTTACTTCTAAACTTCTAAAGGGTGACCGCGACTTCTATATAACATATAGTCACACATAAATAATAGATATTAATCTAGAAGCCAGACAATTGTAGTTTTGTCATTAAGTCTATAAATGCTAAATTCCCCTCACCAAAAAAAAAACAGAACAAACCTTCAGTATATTCTTTTGTTCCATCCAGAGGATCGACCCATACAACAAGCTTTGAAGGAAACAAAAGAAAAGCAGAAAGTTTCAAAAGGGAAAGTGTGGAGACTAAATCACTGCTAGGCTGCAATGGCTGCCAGGCTGCAGTGGACTCACAAATAGTCAATCACTTATCAAATTACAATTCATTCCACCCCATAGTGATTACTGATTCTCATCCCACAGTTATTATGTCTGGAAAATAAATCAGGGATTATATTTAAAAAAACCTTTTTAAATACCTCTTCCTCTTTGATAGCAGTATACTGCGGTGGACAGATTTGCTTCAGTATCTCCTCACATTGGCTTTTCTCAAGTAAGTCTTCACTGACTTCTTCAGAGGGAAGATCCTGATTTTTTTTAAAAAAAAAGTCTATGCACAGTTAAAGTAAAAAATGCTCATTCATTTATTAGTTAACTAGAGGCACATTTAAATTCAATGAAAGAGAAGTTTTTGAAAGCTGGATTTTTTAGTGTTGCAATATGCCAAAAATTATCAGCAAAAGTCTATGCAGATGGACCTATAACATTGGCTGCAGAATAGGTTACAATTGATTGTAGTTTGGTTGCAATGATTGTAAAACAGTGTTAACCCAAGGGGTAAAGGCCCTGTCCCACTGGCTGACGGACGCAAACGTATGCATAAAGGACACAGCGGACAAGCAAAATTTCGGGGGTGGCTCCATCTGTTGTCATCTGCTCCAAAAAGTGGTGAAAATTTGCATAAACAGAAACAGAAAAGAACGGACCATGGGTTGTATGTAGTGGGATGTTAAAAAGATGTTCATCGGAAGCCTAGCGGATGAAAGCAGATGGAAGAGGTTATGGGGGATAACCTCCAAAGGGGTTACGGGGATAATTGCAAAGTGGATGCATAGCGGATGAAGCGGATGCATCACGTACGCCTAAAGGAAAGAAAGGAGATGCCGGGCGGATGTATATCGGATGCAATCGTTCACTGCGCATCTTTCTATTTCCATGCATCTAACGATGTATAGACGTTCCATGTTCCTTTCCTTTCCTCCCTTCTTTCGTTTTCAGCTGCTGTGGATGTGAGTTGCAAGGATGCCAGAGGATGCAGAGAGGAATACAGTGGATGTTTACGGATGATAACGACATAGAACATTTGTTGCTCGTATGTCACGATTTACATCGTACACGGTGGAAAGTTCATCCTTCACAAAAGTTTTGTGCAGCTCAAAACTTCTTGGCGTGGGTGAAATCGGAGTGGACGGATGCTCCGACAGATAGAGCTATGAAACACGTTATGCAATGAGTACACAATGGATGCATAGTGTTTTCCAATGGATGGCAAGCTTTTTTTAATGTTTTACATCCCCTTTGCATCCGTAAGTGCAGTGGGACCGGGCCTTTTAAGTTACAAAAGTCTTACTGCTACACCTGAAAATGAAATATAAGTAACATTCTTTATTAAATGCACACATACAAGTGTTTGTAATGAAAAATAAAATGGAGAAGGAGAGAGAAATTTCAATAACGCTAAATGTTAACAAATTTCAGTAATGTTTAAAGCATGGAGACCAAACTAACAGAGATGAATCTTATTAGGTAGGACCCCCAATTCAGATGCTTTAAATAAAAGCTTTAAATGTTTAAATCTATGAACCATTTGAGATCAAGGACTCTACTGAAGACCTATTAAGAAATCAGTTTACTGCTGTCCCCAATGACTACTTATTCAAGGATTGTATCAGGTCCCACATATTTCTATATTTGGAATTTAGGGGGGGGCAGGTTCTGTTTCCTACATTGCTATACTATGGGAGGGGTTTTGTTTGCACTGCTTTAAACTGCTGGTTTTAAGCGGGAAAATTTAGTTCCTGCCTAGACTTCTTGCTATCACAAGCCTTTCAATAAAAGCTCCTTTTGGAACCATTTCTGTTTCAAGAGTCCTGCTTTCTTGGGAAGATTGGAGAGGCAAGACCTTACAAACTATTTCAATTTGGGATGACATTGAATGAGTAGTACTTACAACTAGTTGTTGATGTTATGGCCATTGCAACATCTCTGCAGTCCAACAGTTGTGATCAGGGTACTTGACACCTGGCTCACAATTATAGCATCATGGCATCCCAAAATCATATGATGACTGTGTGACCTTTATCAGATTCCTACAAGCTAAGTCAACCAGAAAACTGGTAGGAGATTACAAATGGCAACCACACGGCATCCTCACTTAACAGCATATGATTTGTTTAATAATGGAAACCAGGAAGTGCCAGGACTGCCATCGCTAAGCGATGCAGTCTCATGACTTTACAACTGTATCACTTACACATGGAAATTCCACTCCCAACTGCTATCATTAATTGAGGATGATACGTATATGTTATAATGGTTTAATTTTTGCAAACCACCCAGAGTCATTGCTGTGAGATAGGCAATTATAGAAATGTTTGAATAAACAAACAAATGAATTCTATGATAGTTGGAATTTTTTAAAAATTTCTAAGTAAACAATATTACATATAGCTACTGTTGTCATGATATCTGTTTTAGTCTTATAATCCCCATAATACTAGCTTAGAATTCTTATTACAGTATTTGAATGCAACTTACATACAAATGCATAAAGCAGCAGAGTCATGATCATAGGGAGAGACTGCAGTGCAGATTATCAACGGGAAATATCTCACTGGTTGGTAGAGGTTGGGGTTGTTTTGTTTTTAACAAAGGATAAAGATAATGTATCAAATCAAACAAGTACTAAAGAAAATGCTGATTCCTCACCTCTTCACCTATGATTGTCACCTTAGGAAACTTCAGAAGCAAGGACGAACAAATGCTCATCTGTACCAATCGATCAGCTTTAGTCTGCAGGTCATTAGCTCCACACTATTAAAAAAGAAACCTGGTCAATTTATAATCAAAATAACAACTTGGCTAAATCAAATTGTGTTATCATTAGGAAAATGTAAAATTACTGGAAATGCTTTTTGCAACATGTATTTGAGAAAATCCTTGGGGTTGTGTATGTTTTTAAGTGTATGTATCATCTTACTGTTATGTACTAGATAAATATTTTAAGATACTCTTCTTTAGAAAAAATATTTGCCTTGAATAATTTTAGTTCTCTAGTATGTATTGTTCTTATTTGCAAATGCCATTTTAAAAAACTGAACAATTATATGGTTTTTTGTAAAAGCGTATTTATTGAAGGTATTTGAACATGCTGTAAGAATCAGGTCATTAGCTCTTTAAAAATATATACTATATACCAGTGATGGCGAACCTTTTAGGCACCGAGTGCCCAAACTATAAGGTGTGCAGGTGCATATGTGTGCCCGCGCAAGCATGGCAGAGACCCAAAAATCAGCTGGCCAGTGGGAGGCAGGGCATCCCAACACCGGCAGCTCTATAAGAGGTGAGATCTTTTTCTTTTGTGAGCTTCTGTTTCGTCATTTTATCAAACAGAAGTTTCCCTGCAAAGAATGGAGAGAAACACCATGGAGAAACGCAGTGGAGCTGAGCAGGGGAGACAGCACCCATGCCCACAGGGACAGCCACAGAGGTGGCATGCATGCTATATGTTTGATACCATTGCTACCTACAATATAGTATATTATACATTTTATATATTGTATATACAATATATATGAAGTATAATTACATAATATACTATATATAATATAAGAATGTTGGAATGTGACTGGAGAAACCAAAGATTAAGTCCTCATTTTGATTCTGACTGAGTAACATTAAGTCAGCCAGTATCTTCCCAGACATTGTGAGAATGAAGTTAAGGATACAGAAAACAAGCCTTGAGCAAAAGAAATAAAATATAATAAATATGGACCAATTATTTTTGCTTTTTTGTATGAGAAAACTGTGGTTCTCTAGATATTTCTGTACAACTTTCAGCATCTCTCAGTAGTAGCCAGGCCGGCTAAGGCTGCTGGAATTGTACTTCAGTAAATGGAGATGCACACATTTCCTGGCCCTGGTCATTAAATATTTTAACATCCTTGAAAAGCAATAAAGTTTAGTCATTTTTCTCCACTGTCATCAAGACTATTCAAAGTAAGTAACTGGGGAAACAGGCAGAAAATAACAATGTTATAGATTATTTTAAGAACTACATAATTTTATATAAAACTATGTAGCATGTCAACAGATGAGATGTCTCCAAATGGCTAATATTGATGATAGTATTATAAAATATATGAGCCTTTTTAATGGCTATTCTAATAGATGTTGTCTGGGCATGCAAAGAATGAGTTGCATTGACACTTTGAGCAATCACTATTTCAAAGAGTGAATCCAGGAGGGTGACCTGCTTGCAGGTGACTTGCCTCACCAAATTATTTGTGTGTACATCTAAAATAAATGAGGCTACAATGCTAAAAACCCTTATTAGTGAGCAAGCCCTACTAAACACAAGAAGGCTTACTTTTGAGCACAGACGCACACAAAATTTGTTCTGCACATTATACCAACATTAATTAATTCTTCTTTATTTAGATATATAAGATCCAACTAGAAACATATAGGATTCTATTGATCACTTACCTTCTCCACTATGTCTAGTTCTCCTCCAGACATAACTTTTCTGACAATAGTTCCCGCTTTATTAGCCACGGAATATGCTGAGGCCACAAGACGCATCAATACACCCGGATTAGAAGCCATGATTACTACATAAAACAGAAAAGAAAACAAAGGCAATCTTGTAAGTAGCATAATTTTCTTATGAAAATACCTTTGAGGCCTGACTTACATTGGAACAGATTAAAGAATCTTTTTCATTAGAAATAGTTTTTAGCAGTAGAAGACACATCAGAAATGCCCATGTAGTTACAAAATCAAAATATACATTATAGTTATTACAAATCTTTTAATTATATCTCCTTCTTTCAGAAAGAAACCTGCTAGGAATTTAATAGCCTGCTTTCCAGCTTTAAACAGCTGGCTCAGACATTTCCAAATGTAGAGGGCATAGGCAGTGGCCTTGAAGGACAAGAGGAAGAGCTGTTGTTACCAAGATTTCTTAATATGGTCTACCTTGGAAGGACAATACCAATCCACATCTTCATGAAATGGAGATTTTTCTCTGTCACATACAGAAAGGATAATGCTCCTTCCTCTTATGAAAAAAGAACAATCTGATTTTTCAAGGCAAAGGGCAGAACTGCCATGTTTGCTAGAGCAAGGCTGGAAAAGTGGAGTTTAATATTGTTCCCTCAAAGTTTGGAGTTTTCTGAGGTTTGAAGTTCCATGATTTGGAGTTTCCAAAAAGCTGGGAATGTCAGGAAAAGTGAAGCAGAGAAACAGATGCTTCAGATAGCATTATTTCTGAAGTGTTAAAGTCTCATAAAGAATTTGTGTTAGGATTTAACACCTGCTTCTTTGTGCTGTGTTAAAGTAATTATGTCACCTTCCCTATATAAAATATAGCAATACCTCTTAGACTTATATGCCACACATTGTGCTTTACAGCATTCTCTGAATGGTCTACAAATGTCACTATATTTCCCCCAACAATCTGGGTCCTTGTTTTACCAACCTCAGAAGGATGGAAAGCTGAGTCAACCTGGAGCCAGTGAGAATCAAACTCCTGATTGTGTGCAGAGTTAGCCTAAAATACTGCATTCTAACCACTGCACCACCAATATAACTGGATGTTTAAATCCAGTGGTGGGATTCAATTTTTTTTACTACCGGTTCTGTGGGTGTGGCTTGATGGGTGTGGCAGGGGTAGGATACTGTAAAAACTCCCGTCAGAGGTGGTATTTGCCGGTTCTCCGAACTAGTCAAATATTCCACTACCGGTTCTCCAGAACTGGTCAGAACCTGCTGAATACCACCTCTGTTTAAATCCCAACCTGCACCCATTCTTCAAACTGAATATTTTTACTTTCTGCCAATGCTATGTAATAATATGTAATAATAAATTGGAATCTTTTTGCAGGACCTGTTTCATGACACTGACTGAAAGTACCGTATATACTCGCATATAAGCCGATCTCGTATATAAGCCGACCCTTAAAAAACTGCCCCCAAATGAGGAATTTTGCAAAAACTCGCATATAAGCCGACCCCCAAAATACCATGGTGTTCAACCCCTGATCTCACCATCAAGGCTCACCGTCAGAAGATTCTGGAGGACAGAGCTTTGGGAGCGACTTCCCTGAACAGCAGAAGTGAAGCCCAGAGGGAAAAGGCGGTGGGGCAAAAGTTGCGGCTCATCGTCCATCCAAGGAGAAAAATGGCGCCCGACTTCGCGCGCGTTTTACTTGAGGCGAAGGCTGCTAAGGCCAGGTGAGGGCTGCAGGGGCCAGGCGAGGGCTGCAAAGGGCCAGGCGAGGGCTGCAGCAGCGACTTAGCATGGCGATCTGCTCCAGCGACTTGCTGGAGCAGCGACTTAGCATGGCGGCTTCGCGCGATGAGAGTCTTGGCTCTCAAGCCGCTGCCCCGCCGCTTCCCTGCCTCCCATCGAGTCTCCCAGCTGATTGGCTGTACAAGCTGCTGCCCGGCGAAGGCGATGAGAGCCTTGGCTCTCAATGCCCGAAGTGCCCGACTTCACGCGATGAGAGCCAAGACTCTCATCGCCTTTGCCAGGCAGCGGTTGTACAGCCAATCAGCTGGGAGACTCGATGGGAGGCGGGGAAGCGCGGGCAGCGGCTTCGCCGGGCAGGGCTTTCGCGCGATGAGAAGCCAAGACTCTCATCGCCTTTGCCAGGCAGCGGCTTCGCGCGATGAGAGCCAAGACTCTCATCGTGCGAAGCCGCCACGCTAAGTTGCTGCTCGGCTCCAGCAAATCAGATTTATTCGCGTATAAGCCGACCCCCAAATTTGGGGGGGAAAAAAAAGCATTCTAAAGTTGGCTTATATGCGAGTATATACGGTATTCATTTGTAGCAGACCTGTACAACCTGGTGATCTGCTTGAAGCCTTTTGTTTTCAGCTGGATTTTCTTCTGTAAGAAAGTGGTTAATCATGGCCTGGTCAATTGTATAATTTAACTGCTATCAATGTTTGCATCAAAAATGTAAAGACAAAATGAGATTTTTTATCAGCTTTTCCTTTTAAAGGAAGTGTGATTTTGAAATAGACTCTCCAATGAGACTGCTCTATTTTGCAAACAGGGAAGGGCCAAATCATTTGGTCACACATGTCTTCGGTACATGGCAAGAAGGCTAGACTATTGAAATTATTTTCCTTTTTGCATTTCTATTTTTCATTGCCAAAAAGGCAGCACAGCTTATAATCTCCCTATCTCATACAACTAGGATGCTGAGGAGATGTCACACAGAACACCTCTGAAGGATAGAGGGTCGCAGCAGGAACTACCAAGTTGCCACCCTAAAGAAGCACACAGCCATGTTGTGAACATCCTTAGGGCTTCCAGAAAATTTCAGACCTCCAGTTTTCCATTACACAGACTCAGTCATCTGCTAAGGTCTATAGTGAGATATAAGTAAAGAAGAGCAGATATAAAGTACAAGTAAAAAAGCAGATGCAGCTTTGAATAGTCACTGAATGATTGGTCAGTAAGTAAGGTATGCAGCAATACAGTTTGGATTTATATACAGTATTTCACTGAGTCATGATCTGCTTAGCCAAACTTATTTGAGTAAGCCACAATTTTCTGGGCTCACACAAAATAAACAATGGCTAGATACACTAACTCAAACAAATCACATTATGGTTTATGTGTTATGTGAACTCAGGATTTTGAGGAACCCCCAAAAATGACATAAACTTCCATGCAATTGTCCATATTCTTATTTCCTTAGCTTTATATATAGTTTTTATTATAACTAATATTCATACATAGTTTGAAACTGCAACTCCAAAGAAGATCCATATGCAGATGAAGATTTGTTATCGACTTTCTTCACACATAAAATTGCAAACATAAACCAGGTATTATGGCCAAGTTCCCTTCATCCTAACAGCCTCATGTTGATGGGGATCAGAAGTAATCCTGTACTATATTTCCAGTCTAACTCCCTTTAGGGCTTCTTTGAAAATTGGGAGGTTCTGGTTCATGTATTGCACTAAGCCAGTCTTTTTTTAGTTTCACCTATTTTAGTTGAAAGCATGCCAAGCCCAAGAATAAGTAAACAATGTCTATAAGTTTAAGTAGTAATATATGTCCTTCAAACATTGAGAAAACTCAGATTTCATGAGAATGACAAATTGGCAGCTTAGGTAGCTGTGGACATGTAAAGGAGTTAATAAATATTGACAATTATCACATAAGTAATCCTCTTTCCTGTGAATTACGCAACATAAAAAAAAATCCTAACTTCAGTCTCACATTAACAGAGAAGGGAATCTGAGAGCTAGCAACCTTTAAACTACATTCAATTTGTTAAATGATTACATTGGGAAACAAGCTGAAATACTTCACTTCGTCTGCTTGCTTTTTATTCCCAGAAATATTGGTTATTGGTTTAACATTTTACAACTACCTTTTCTGGTTTAAAGCAGAATTTATTTTCCAATTCACTACTTCCTTGTAAATTTTATGTAGACACTTTACATAATCTGAACTATACCTAGTTTGCTCCTTCTTCTCCTACGAAGTGCATGTTTCTTTAGTTTTTAAACAAAAACTAAGAAACTACCCATTTACAAAAAGGGTAATTTCACTTTCTAAGCAGTGGAACTTGAAGCCCATATTCTTATTAGCCCTGGCACTGTCCTGCCCATTTTAAAAAAATTTGGATTACATTGCCTTCAATATTCCTTTATCATAACAACTACATGATGAACACTGAAGATCCATTTTTGAAACACCACACCGAAGCTGAACAGTGACATAAAATGAATGGCAGCCTTACACACATGAACATATTTATTCTTGTGTTTCATCTTTTAATTGATGCTTATAAAAACGATTTTAGGCTGATTTTAGGATGAGCAGCAGAGCTCCCCCCCCCCCCCCCCCCCCCGACCTCATACTATGGGAAATGGCCAACTTTATTTTTAGCAATTATACTGTTGAATCTTACAATGCACTCAATGATCAGAGACTAAAAATATCATTTATGAAGTACCACAGTGCTTCTTTATTTGGTGAAAATCTTGGTGAGGATTTGCACAGAATTTCATTTCAAATGGTTTTACCCCATCTTTCAAAGCAAAATCTCCTGAGTTAATACAGGAACATTTTCAAATAAAATTCCAAAAGTTTAACCAAAACAATATATTTAAAACATCTACTTCACTAAAAAAAAACCTTTCTGGAGAGGCACTAATAAGATTGCACCAGGAACTACTTGTCCACACCGCTCATATTTGTTTTCTAACTTCTAATTCATTATAGTAAGGATGATATATGTAAGAAACAGCACCTGTGCCACATCTGGTCTCTGAAAGGAACGCAATACGATCTTGACCACGCTACTAGAATAACTCCAGCCTGCCTGTCCTCAAACTTAGTGTCTTCCTAATTCGAGGACATTGCCACGATGGGATTGAAAGAAACGAGTTGTTTCACCACCCACTTCTTTCAAGATCTCTATCGATGAATATCTAGAAGCAAATAATCCGAAAAGGGCAAGAGAAAAATGGAAATGGCAGCCTACCTCCTCTTCGAGCAGCCCCACTCTTACAAAACACTCTTGCTCGCGCTAAGATTACTCCGTGCCGATTTCCTATTCTTTCTCCGCCCCACCCATCGGGTCCTTTCCCGGGTCCTCATTGCCAGGGGTTTCCAACCTTGGGCACTTGAAGCCTGGTGGACTTCAACTCCCAGAATTCCCTAGCCAGCAAGGCTGGCTGGGGAATTCTGGGAGTTGAAGTCCACCAGGCTTCAAGTGCCCAAGGTTGGAGACCCCTGCTCGTTTGCCATTATCTCAGCGCTCTTACGTGGCCAGGAACGTTTACGTGTATGCCCCCAGGGGCTCCGTTCCTACGTCATGCACAGCGAAGACTCATTTACGCAATTTGCCCCACTTTTGTGGGCTGCGAAGCTGAACCGACACCGGGGCTCGGGACACGCAGAGCCAGATCTGACTGACGCTGGCGAGACTCCCCAGGTGAACGGAGGGAGGAGGACTGAACTCCAGGGGACGCTCAAGAATCCCATCGGAGCCGGAAAAGAACCGGGAAGGACATTTTGTCTCGTTGCTCCCCGTCACGTTTCCGGAAGTGCCCGCGGACCAAATGCGCGCGATGTGGTCGCTGCGGGCCCCGCCGTTGGTGAGGTTTCCCAAGCGTGTCGGCTGTTGGGCTCGCGGGACGGTGTCCGCGGGACCCAGCACGGGCCAAAAGGCGAAGCCGGACTCCAAATACCGTGAAACGGTTTTATTGCCCCAAAGCGATTTCCCCAGCCAGTTGCCCGGCCGGTTGCAGCCCGAAACTGAATTGGAGATACAGCAGGTAGAGGAAGAAAATGAATTAGGGGGAGAAAATGCTTGAAAAGCCGCCGCTGAGATAGACCCGGGAGGTTGCCCCTTTCGTAAAATGTACGCTTCTCTGTGGGGAAACCTTTGCAACCCGCAGAATAAGGGATGCGCTGAAAGGATGCTCCTTATGCTCCGTGCTGTCTCCTCGGTAGACCGTCCTGTTGGTGTTATTTACGTTTCAAAACACCATTAAAAACACCCATCTCAGAATTTGGTCGGGCCCTGTAACTAGCTTCGGGGTTCTGCAAGTTTACTCAGACCACACGCCATGTGTGTCGCCTGTTGGTAAATAATTGGGGAAGGCAGTAAGGTCAAGTTTAGCTGGGTGGAGCTGGGTGCCGAACCAGAGATCTGCTAGTCCTTCCTGAGGCAATGAAGGCTGCCTGGGTGACTTTGGGCGGCTATTCCCTGCCTGTGGTCTCTAAATCTCATCCCACCTGGAAAGGTTTGCAGTGATGGGAAAAAGAGGAAGCAGCAGTATCACGGGCACTGTTTGGACTTTACAAAATAAAGGCGGGTTATAAGTGTGATAATGCATATAAGCCCAATCTGTGCCGCAGCCTATTCACTATCTAACCAGAATAGAAATTCAAGAAATTGAAGCCCAATTTTAGAGTTGCCATATCTGAACTGCAAAAATTCATCACTAGAGAATAATGAAAGATATACTGCCGAATTTTAATTTGTTTTTGCCATTTTCCAGTCCTGATGTGGTAGTCCAACTCAGTGAAGAGACTCCATTCTAATTGAAATCCATGTATAACAGCTTCGTCACTTTTCCCTCCAAGCAATATAATTGTACAGCTGCACGATGGACTTGTATTAGTTTAATGATAATTCATTTTCTCTGGATATCTCTAAAAAGGAAGATTTACTGAAAGGAGATAAGATTTTTTAAAACAATAACTGACAGTTACACAAGAATTTGGGTACTATGAAACTGATGAAAATTGTGTGTCATCAATATTGCTTGTATTTATATGTCTGTGTTGTCATTATGCAGACATCAGTTCTGTATAACACAGGTTATATTGGTCAGTGTTTAATGTACGGAGTGATTCCTGAAAAAGTCTTGTTTGACTAGAATGGCTAATAAATAGTTTCCTCAGCTCATGGGGTGAATTTTTAGGATAGAAGAATAATTGTTTAAATTGAGCTTTGCTTGTTTACTTTTGTTGGCTCATTATTAATATACTTGGTTCGATGTCTGTTAGCTTGCAGTTTAAGAATTGATCACAACAGGTATGTTTGGAGGACTCTAATTTTGTAAAACACTCTAACTCAGAGACTTCCAGATACATTGACAGAGCATACTAAAGATGATGGAAATTCTTTGGGAAGACATGTAGATGAAATATATTGTCCTCTTCAAAAGTAATTCATTATGCAAGATTTATAATATTAATTCTAGTGTATTATTCTTCAGAAATGTGGCTTTTCGGAACTTTATTCTTGGCAAAGACAAAGGAAAACAAAGCAAGAATTTTGTCTTCATGATGGACCACCTTATGCCAATGGAGACCCACATGTTGGCCATGCTTTGAATAAAGTGAGTATTGTTTTCCTAAATGAAATGATTTATGTATTTGTTTAAGCCATATATAAACCCATCTCATAGTAGTGACTATGAATTATAACCAAAATTAAAACCATCATAATCATATAATCCTAAGAACTCCATTTAAAGCTGTAACCATCAAAATAAAAAGTCTTGTCACCAATGGAGCTTCTCTAACTTCCTGGACCAGGTACCTGGGAGAACAGTATAATTTTCAAGGTTAAAAAGGTCAGCACCATCCATAGCCACAGAGAAAACATGACCCCAAGTCTAACTAAATGGCTCTGTTCGATATAAGGGACACAGAGCATGTCCATCTCCCTGGGAGGAGGGAGATGTTTTATGCCATTTAAGGACTTCATTGGTAAATACCATCACCTTAAATTGGGTCCAGAAGCCTACTCAGCTCATGTAATAGTGGTATATGAGAGTACTGAGAGGTGCCGAATACTGGCCTGCTTCATTACAAAACATGCTAGATGGCCTATCTAAAGACTTAATATTGTTTGCTTTTATGGATTTTATGGGTATAAGTTATTTGTACGGAAAGTATCTGTAATTTTACTTAAGCATTGTTAACACATATATTAGAAGGTACCTTTCGGAGTAGAAATAAATACAAAACAATTTGTTAGGGTATAGCTTGCTGGATCTAACTGCAGTATAAATATTGTAGAATTCAAGAAAATTATAGCAAGATGGAAGTATGAATTTGAATAACAATTTATTTCTCTTTCCTCTCTTTTCAGATTTTGAAAGACATCACAAATCGGTTCCATGTCATGAATGGCTATAAAGTGCATTATGTCCCTGGATGGGATTGCCATGGGTTACCCATTGAGTTGAAAGCATTATCAGAATGTGAAAAAATAAAACATCTTACACCAATGGAAATCAGAAAAAAAGGTATCTTTCCCTTGATAAACACTTTTACTGAGGTCTGAATGTTATTCCATGACAGACATGTTTTGGAGAATAGCAACATTGTTCTATTTTCAAATATTTGAAAGACCTCCTAAGATGAGATACATAATTAAAAACACCAATAGGCAAAGAATGACTTTCAAATGTTGTTGAAGTACCTCTCTTGGTATGCATTACTATTGACTATCCTTATACATGAAGCCATCTGAATGATCTTGAGCCAGTTACTCCCTCTCAATCCTAGGAAGAAAGCAATGGCAAACCACTTCCCAAAAATCTGACCAAAAAAACTGCAGGAATTTGTCAGGAAGTCAAATTCAACTGCTATCTTTATGTCTATCTATCCAAAATAACGAAAGGAAAATAATTGGCTTCTGATTATGCTTTAGTTTATCCTTGTTTTCAACTTCACCTAATATTGGGCGAATTCATATTAAAAATAACTATTCCTTCTTCAGCCAAAGCATTTGCAGAAAAGGTAACTGAGAAACAGAAATCGGCATTTATGCGCTGGGGCATAATGGCAGATTGGGAGAACTCCTACTATACATTTGATCCAAAATATGAAGCAAAACAGTTGAGTGTTTTCCACCAAATGTATGAAAAGGTAGGTTAATATATGGTCAAGGGATATTTACATTACATGCAGGACCAAATTGTTTTGATTTCTTAATTTTGTTTATTTCCTAGGGTTTTATTTATCAAGACTATAAGCCAGTGTTTTGGTCTCCTTCAACAAAGTAAGATATTAACATATTTTTTATCCTTACCTTTGGGGATGGAAGAGCTTTGCACTAAAATACAATTCATTCTGATTCTTCATGCAGTACAGCTTTGGCTGAAGCAGAACTTGAATACAACCAGCAACATATTAGTCAAGCTGCTTATATCAGATTTCCCTTGCTGAAACCTCCTCCCAAAGTAGCCTCTGCAGTAGGTATGTTTTATTTATGTTCTGAATTCATATTGTTTAAATGTGCTTCTAATGTACTTACGATAACTTGTGCTCAATATGATTCCACCACTAGATGGATTACCTTCAGTGAGTTTGATAGTCTGGACCACCCAGCCCTGGACAATTGCAGCCAATCAAGCTGTCTGTTATATGCCAAATCTGGAGTACGTATTTATTTACTTTATCACTAGCGCACAGTGTTTTTGAGAGCTATGTGTTATTTTGCTGAAGATCACATGGGATTAAAGTATCTTACATGTGAGTGTTTTAAAGGAAATGTTATATTTAAGATCACCAAGATATCTATGTTTTTTTCCCATTACTTGCCCTTTATTTTTACGGGTATTTAAATATAAAGATTTATAAATCTTATAAATTTTTATTTTAAACCTCTTTATTCTTATATGCCCACTTCAGAAAAGATGATTTTATCTGCATGTATAAACCATGCCTAGTCTCCAACAAGAGTTTCCTCTGTGGTCAACAGAGGAAAGATACAGTATATGGAATAACTAAGCATTTGTTGCATGTTTGAAATGGATTAAAAGATACCAAACATAATGTACAAAAATAATTAAATGTAAGTTTTGAACTTAGTTCGGGATTTCTTCTTTGCGATCACAGTTGTCATGAGGAACTCTGTGAAAATTCATTGATATAACATTTCCATTTCCATGAGAAACATTTTTGTGTCAGCACCAATATTAGTAAAGAAATGGAAGTGATTTTAATATTAAGTTTTGGATATTTTCCAATGCTTTCATGTTTTTAATATAACATTATTTAGTGCTAACGTAACTACTGAAAATCTGAACTCTGGATGCATTTGTAGGTATTCCATTGTGAAGTGTGCCAGTACTGGGGAGCACTTTATAGTTGCTGCGGATAGAGTTCAGTCTGTAGCTGCTGTTTTGGATACACAGTTTGATGTAATTTCAACATTTAAAGGTAAAAATGCATTGCAATAAAATCAATAATGTTGAATGAATGGTATAATAATATAGAAAAATGAAAGTGAATTTGTTCCTGGCAGAGGAGTTCTAAACTGGCAGATTTGTGGCATTCAAGAACTGTACAGGCACATTATTTTTTTCCCCATACAGTTTTGAGAACAATATTAAATTGGAACTTTTATTAAGAAAAAGGTGGTTTCCAATTTCCAGTGGCCAACATCAATCTTACATGTATTCATGCTACCAACAGTGGATGATATTATTGTTGTGTTTTATTGCAGTTGATTTCTGATTCTTTATTGCTTTAGTTGAATTGACAGTAGGAACATCCTTGACTTTCACAGAGTTGAAGTAACTGGAAGAATTTATTTCCCCCACCAGTAGTCAGAAAATGGCAGACAGTGAACAGCTTTAATTCTGCTGTTTTCAGGTACAGATTTGGAAAGTGGAATTTGTTCCCATCCAACAATTCCTGGAAGGCAGTCTCCTCTTTTGCCTGCAAACCATGTGACCATATCAAAAGGAACAGGATTAGTGCATACAGCTCCAGCTCATGGTATGGAAGATTACAGTGTAGCTTCTCATCATCAACTGCCCATGGTACTGTGGTCTTATTTTGCTTTGTTTTTAATCTTTGTTTTTCCTGCTCACACCAAAACTATCATCTAGCAAAACCTCACAAGTTGAAAAGGAAGAGTGGAAATCTTTTTCAATCATTTTGTAGCTACCTGAAGTATAGCTAAAAAGTGAGAAAGAAGATTTTAAATCTCATCCTGCAAGGCTTTTCTATTGCCTATTCATCCCATATCTTTTATAATGCCAAGCCTGAAGGTTGGAGAACATCCTGATAGTCATTTATATGCATACTGTGCATACTGAAAATTGTTGCAGTGTTCTGTAAAGTTCATATCTGAGTTATTTAAGCAGATTTGTACTTTTGTAATCCCTTACCTTACTTTCCCTGAGTCTTTTCAAATCTGCTACTACTCTTTAGAATAGATTATAGGACAATGAATAAGGGAGGGAGATTCATCCAGATACATCCATTCCATTGGTAGAGAGGTATGGTCAAATGCAAATTATGTGAACCAAGGCTGTTTTCTAAGATAAATATTGTAAATTTTGAACGAAATAAGAAAATGGTTTTCATTTGCTTTCGGCTTATGTTTGTATACCTCTGCAATCATTGAAATATCTCTGTTACTTCCAAAGATGAAATTTTTGTGACTTATTTTACAGGGAAAATACAGTATATATCCTCAGTAGTTTAGTGGTAGTTAGTCTAATCACATCTTTGTGAAATGATATTTGATGAGAAATTTGAGAACTTTTTTTTAAACAAAAGTTTAAACAATTTTTCTTTTCTTACCCAGGACTGTCTGGTAGATGAAGATGGACTTTTCACAGAAGCTGCAGGTTCAGAGCTCCAAAAGAAAGCTGTTCTTGGAGAAGGAAATGAGACTGGTTTGTATCATATTTTGTAATATAAATTGGGCATGGCAAAGAATAATAACCTATTTTCTTAGATCAGAGATGGGCAACTTCTTTTTTCTTTCAAGGTTCACATTCCTAGCAAAATATTCAATTAAGGGTTACATGGCTGCCCTCAGTTATGCATAAGCCTGAGAAATCTGCATATAAATTAAACACACATACAGAGAAAAATAAACCAACCAACAAACACATGGGGTATATCAGGATTAAGCAAGGTTAGATGAAAACTACATGTTGCTGCCATTATCGTTTTCACAATGCCTTCTTCACTACAGAGTAAACTTCGAGAGGACGAACAGAAACTTTTGTCAGAGGTTCTGAATCGACTGCCACAAAAGATTTCCAAATTGAAGCTGAAAATAAGCAATATATTTTTACTCTTCTGTAGTCATTGAGATGCTTCAAGCAGCAAATAATTTATTGAAAGAAGAAAAATACGTACACAGCTATCCCTATGAATGGAGGACAAAAAAACCTGTGATTATTCGGGCCAGCAAGCAGTGGTTCATTAATACAGAGAATCTCAAGACTCCTGCTCAGGTATGTAATATGTTTCTGATACAAAGGGACCTCTAGCTTTCATTACACTTTAGGATACATTATCATTTTTTATCATTTAATTTATATCATCCATGGTTTACATCATATCTACTGAGGAATTTCAGATTGTGCCACTAAAATTCATAGTATACGTTTTTCCTCTCTTTTTTTTTTTTTGTCTGTTGAGAAAAATTGGTTAACTCCATCTCAAGAAACCTGCTAAAATTCTGGCCTCACACACTCACATCATGTCATTACATTACTATCCACAATCTCTAGAGCTGTCATGCCCCTGTTGCGAGTGAGATTGTACTATCCACAATCTCTAGAGCTGTCATGCCCCTGTTGGGACCCCTGGTGGCTATGGAAGAAACTGGGGAAGGGCACAGTCCAGCTGGACATTCAGAGGAAGACCCAGGGCCACCCTCTCTTCATCCTAGGGCACGCAGGGAGGAACAGGGAAAGGAGCAATGTGAGTCATGTGGTTTATGGGGGAGAAAAGGGCCCTGATTCCCTTCATTAGCTGCAGCTGGGAAAACAGGATTTTAAAAGGGCAAAAGAGTGAATTATCTTTGTCAAGTCTTCCCAACTGTATGTGTTTCATTATCCTTTTGGAAGTCTGCAATTCCTTATCCTGCCCTGTCTCGTTAATTGCTGCAGCATGGTTTGTGTTGGTTTTTATTTATAATTTATATGTACTTTGGGTTCAGACTGAATTTCTTCCCTTTAAAAACTGCTCTTGGGAATTTTTTCTCCATCTGATGATAACTGGACATTGGGGACCAAGTTGGAGGTATTAAAGGGACTTTACCTACTTTTGGGACTTCGTTGCTTTTGTGCCAAACGCCGGGTCATCACAAGAGCTCTCTGAATCTCAGTTGTTAAAAAATAAATATGGTCTTCAACTGATAGAACACTTAACTTCTACCCTAAATGATCAGCTGTATGAATCTTATTTCTGCACCCCACGAGGTAGGCCTCTGACTTTTGGTCTATATATGATCAAATGAAAGCATATCTGTCTGCCTTTCATGTAAAAGAATTTATAGAGAAGTGACAGATTAAAAATCACACAGACAATAAGAAGTGCTTATGAAGAATTAAATGGCATTGGGCTTCTTATTATTTTGGCAACACTTGTGAACGTTGGTTGAATTGTTACATGCATAATATTTGAAATATTTTGAAACAATGTTCATTTGATTATCAACTTACCATCAAGGTTGGTATACTTTCTGCCACTTTTATTTTATTATAACAATCCACTAAAGAATAGTGATTTCTCTTCTTCCCTTAGCATTTAATCTTTGGTATTTCACCCATATCATTTATGTGTCTTTTTTCAGGAAGCATTAAAGAAAGTAAAAACTGTCCCAGCCTCAGGAATGAACAGAATGCTAGAAATGTTGGAAAGACGGACCTATTGGTGCATATCAAGACAGAGGTGCTGGGGTGTCCCCATTCCAGTTTTTTACCATAAGTCAACAGGAGAGCCTTTAATAAACAAGTAAGCATCTCACTGACTTATTTGGTGGAAAGTGGAGGGGGAACAGAGGGAAAGACAATAATTAGTGCAGAAATACTGTTTTCATTTTTAAACAGAGCATTAATTAGTAAATAAGTGCAGTGTTGCACCATTTTTAGCATCTGCTGTTGTTCCAGTGATAGAGTTGCTTTGGTATGGCAATGAGGTGGAGTTGATAGAGCTGCTTTGGTTTGTGTATGGAATTTGTAGCTTCTATTCATACATGATCAAGAAATTATCTCCAACCTCCCCCCCCTTCCCCCGAGTTGGCTTAATATATATTTGGAATCAGTGGGTGTTTTCACATGGAGGTTAGTATGGGGCGTAATCCGTTCCAGAGGGGCTGGCGTGGGATGTAAAGTTTTGTGTGTTCTATGTCCACTTAAAATGAGTGAGGAAGCTTTTGTGATACAACAACTCGCACGCACATCCAAATTTTAGAGAACACATTACAGTAAGTAGAAAAAGTAGTTTTGTTGTCGTAAGATTGTACAGGTGCTAATCCTTTTCATTGGAGGCACCAAAAAAAAAAAAAAAAACTCCACCCCAACCTGAGAGATAAAGGATTGTTATTATTTTTTAACTGGACAAATGTTCCCCAAGTGCAGTATTTATTTATGTGAATGAAATAATGCTATCTTTTATAAAGGGTGAAAATAGAGAGGTGTGCTTGGGACACTATTGAGAATTATGTTAAACCTGATGGACCCAAAACTACATGTTGACAAGCAAACCTAAAATGTTTTGTGTCATTTCCTCTGGTGTTCTCTTTTTTGTATGTGCTGAGAGCAAGTCATAGAGAACACGGTGGCTTAGTAGTAGGGCTCTGGGCTTGTTGACCCAGAGATTGGAGGTTCAAAATCCAAGTTACTACATGATGAAGTGAACGTCCATTCTTACCCCAGCTCCTGCGAACCTAGAAGTTTGAAGGCATGTAAATGCAAATAGATTGGTGGGAAGGTAACAGTATTCCAAGTGCCTCAGTGTATAGTCATACCTGCCACGTGACCTCAGAAGTATCTTCAGACAATACTAGCTCCCTTACTGGGAAATGGACATGAGCACTGTCACCTAAACTTGGAGATGACTGGACAGGGGAAACCTTTACCTCTTTAAGAATATGTCATATTGATTGCATAAGTCTGTAATGTACCAGAGGGCTTGCTCATTTTTCTGCTCGCTATGACTATCCTTGCAATAACTGTTGGTGATGTTGAGAATGAGAGGGGAGAGGTACACAGTGATTCATGAGGCTGCTTTTTAATAAAGGAGACACAGTGTTTCTTTTTATATCAGAACCTGAGCTGCTAAACTGGTGTTTTGTTCTGTGATGCAAATCCTCCTTTTCTCAAGCAGTGGGGATCCAGCTTTGGCCTAACTTTTAATCTCCGTTCATGTTGATTAGCATTCTAGGAATCCTTTTATTTCTTTGTAATGCTTGATCATGGTAAAAACAAATTTCTACTTCTATTTATAAACCTAAATCCAGGGTTTCTTGAAATCCTGAACAATTAATAGTGCCCTCTGTTGAAATTTATAACTGCAGCATAGGGATTGTGAGGAGAAATAAATTTAATAATAATTTAAAATTAAAGAAGGGATACAAAATGCATTAGCGTTCCTTTGCATTCCTCCCCAGGTGAGTGAGCTCCCCAAAATTTGCCATCATAGGCCCCTTTTTGAACTTTGGGGAAGAGGATTAAGCAACAAATTGGGTATATTTAGTCTTGTAGGAGCTTAAGCCATTCATCATATAACCCTGAAACACTCAAAAGAATTCTGAATGTAACACATTTGAAATATGACTATTGAAATGCTATAGTATGCAAAATATGGCATCTTTACGGATACAACACAACATGCAAACTCAAAAGACTCATTTTTATTGCTTTACACATAGAGAATCTATGTCATCTGACTTCTTCAGTATGTGATTGTTCTGGAAAAGATGTGTATTATATATACCATTGCTACCTTTTTTTCAGAGAGTTAAAAAAACAGTAAAGGGTTGGTTGGGGAGGTGAAAAATAAAAGAGGAATGGATAGATGGAATGCAGTGAGAAGAGGAATCAACTATGGTATGGATTTTTTTGTTATGCAAAGAAAAAGGTGTTCTATACATTGGAATCAGAAGTATTCTTAATGGAGAGATTTCAGATTTGTCTGTGATGGTGCAAGAGGGAGTGTATATGCTTCTGGGTAAAAAAAAGTATATTTAAAAAAAGTTAATATTGTAGCGAAAATATATTGCTCATCTTAATCAGGTTTTTCTTTTTTTGGTTTTTGTTGCTATCAGAGTTGCTGCTACCAAACTGCAGCTTGTGTAGGTATAATCTTATATGTAACATATGCCATTAATCTGAAATGACGCTTCAGTAAATTAAAATTTGGGACAAAACACCTGCCAGAAAGCAGCTTTTTCAAAAAATGTTGGCAAACCAACATTATCTCACAGTATGGAAAAGTTACAAAAATGAAGGCCATGATATTTATGTCATAGGGCTCTTGGCTTGAACTGGTAATTCAGGGAGGCACAACTCTCATTATTTATTTATGTTTATATGTTGGTTTCTAAAATGCTTCCTAAAATAAACCCTCAGTAATATACAATACTATGGAGGGCAATATGTAAACATAATTTCATGTAATGAAACAATACCAGTAAAAACTACCCAGAGAGAGGGTAAATGTGAACAAACTCTCCAATATCCCATGATCAATAAAGAATTAAATAAAAGTTCTGGAGAAAAGAGCCTATTGGAAGATGGAGGTGGGGGGAGAGGGGAATGAAGTTTTGGGGATTCTAAGAACTGTTCGTTCTACTTGTTCAGATCTGGTATTTGATCATTCAGTATCTGGGAATGGGTGGGGTGAGGGAGAGAGACTCTACATGTTATTGGACTAGGTATTATTTGTTGTATTGAACCCTCCAACCCAACCTAATCCTAATCTCCAAGCCTGCCAGGCTTGTTCAGAAAAAATAAAGAGGATATGTCAGTTGCATCTATGAGAAATGCTTTCCCATTTGTTCATAATTGGAGTGTCCAGGGTTGGCTGAATGCAAAGGCGGGTGGGGGGGGGGGNCAGGGTTGGCTGAATGCAAAGGCGGGTGGGGGGGGGGGAGATTTTTGAGCTGGGGTTAATTGATTAAAGGAGAAATTGTGTTTGTCAATGTTTTGTGCATTATAACAGCCCACCAATTTGAGAGTAAAAGACTTGCTTGTTCCTTAGTGCTTAGTTATAAAAGGATTTTGAGACGTATCTCAATCTTTTTTTAAAAAAACAGATATGGTTTTCCGGAAGCTTTGCCTTGTTGATTTGCTTGCATAAACTGCCAGGATTCTGATTTTAGACACACCTTATAATTTGCCCTTGTATGATGGCTTAAACTCCTCCTTGAGTAAATATTCTGCAACAGATTCAGGTAGATGTTTTTAAGAGCAAAGTTGGATAAGAAAGATAACCAGGGTTCACAGGGAGAGCAATTTTCAATGAACCACAGTGCTGGGAAATCACTACATTTCTCACCAATTCCTGTTGGAATTAGTGGCTTTGATCTAGTTTATTAGGTTCTTACATGAATACTTTGAGTAGGGTCACTTACATCAGACAATTATGACTACTGAAAAAATATGCTCTCTTGCTCTGTACATTTTTAAAACACATTAGTGAATTAAAGGTTTGAAAAACAAAGAACAACAGACTTTGTACGATTGAATAGATGTGCTTGTCATGTAGAAATTCCAGGATAATGATAATGAAATACAAATAAGTCTCTCTGTTAGAGAGGAGTCCTTTTCAGACCATGAATATCACTGGGCTTAAAACTTTTGAACCCAATTTTGAAAGCATGGCTATGCTTTATCCATGTTAAATCACTTTTCTGTTTGGTTTTAACATTACTTGTGTTAACTCTGGTTAATGTGAATCTGTTTAAGCTCCTAAAGTGATTCAATCCATCAGTTTATTACTGGTAACTGTGACGATCAGGCAAGAAGAACTCAGTAAGCCAAAATGAAATGGGTAGCATAAATCTATAAGTACAGCAATTCAGATCAAATCCTGAATGTGCTATCTTGCTAATATATTTGTCCATTTATATAATTTAAATTAGACACAGGCCTTTTCATAAAAAATCCTTTAAACTGCCAGAGCAAAAGTATATCTCTTAATAATTTCTTCAGAGAGAAAATAAACACATTTTATGGAGGCAGTATTTATTTTTTCATTTTTGTTTTAAACTGCAAACCATATCAATACATTAGGAGGATAAATCATTAAAACATAAAGAGGATTTCTATTTTTAAAATTAACTTTCTTCATTGATCATACACTTCAGCACGGAAACAGATATTCCTTGTAGAGTAGTGAACATGCAGAGTATTGGCCTACAGAAGTGACAGGCAGACTTAGATAGCACAGTCTGTCAAATCATAGGTCATTACCCTAGACCTCATTTCATGTAGAAATGTTGATTGAGTCCTCCAGAACTCTTTTGCTGAATATATGGTTCTTTAAATGAAATAACTGGGAAGACTAACATTACTACAAAAAAAGATGCTCAGAAAGAAAAAACAACATAACCAGTAGAGATGGTGCATAGGTAAATACACAGTTGTAATAACAAATTTGGTTGATTTTACTTCTTTTCTGTATAATTTACTTCTTCAGTCAAAGATCAGTGGCTTTCAAAAGTAACACCACCTCCACTGGAAAGAGACTTTATTCCACATGGAGTTGCTGTTACACTTGATAACACTGTTTAAGATCCATTAGTTATCTGCCACTCTGAACCTACATGGGGAAAGGAAATTACCTTTCTTTCATACTCTTACGATTTGGTACTTTCTCCCCTACGGTTACCCAAAATGAATGTTGTGAGAATTTGAGACTTTATACATTACTGCCATGAGCACAATGTAAATTGGAATAAACAGCAGCAGGTGTCAGTTGTCCAACAAAGCTTCTGTAAAAATAATGGAAACTAAGTTTGAATATAGGTAAGTCTTTCTAAAGAAAACAGCCCTCTGATAGTGTGATCAAGGGCATGACATTTTCTGTTTAAAAAACATTAAACTGATTAGAACAGAAAGATGTAAGTTTAGAGATGAAACATGCCTTTGAAATTAAAATACTGATTGTAAAGGACCATGCATAAAGCTCAGTGCAATAATTTCTTCAACCGTCTTAATCTAATGAAGCTATAGGTGTTGAATATTTTCAGTTTTAAAAAGAAAATACCACATATTGGTATAGACTAATCCTGAAAAATTCTGAATACATTTAAGAACATTCATGGTTAAAAATAATAAGTTATACTGAAAATTTACAATTAGTATGAATATTTGTGTTGGTATGACTCGAATTTAAGTTGAATTATTTTATTTGCTAAATCAGCTTCATGCTCCAGCTTAACTTGAATAGCAGGTTAAGAATGTGTTAAGATTTTTCACGTTGCTGCAAGTTGCTGCCCTTTGCTTAAAAAAAAAACCTTAAATCAGCTTGCATCATCTAATCCTTCTACATGTATTACAGTCACAGTGATCTAGACTACAACATTTTATAAATGGACAATATCACTGTTCTTAAATAGTTTGAAAAATCAGCTGCATCTTACATAAAAAAGAAGTTACCTGGTACTCCACGCTGTGAAGAGTAGCAAGGATGGTCAGCATCTGTTTCTCTCCATGCCTGAAAAATATCTGAATGCTGCTTAATTTCCCACTAAATAAGGATTTGACGGAATCAATATCAGGATTCAAAATGATTGGTTGGCGTCATGGGAGTATGAATTGCTCTGTGGATTTCCAGACTAGAAACCTAGAGAATGACATGTAATAGTTCTGCCCAATCTGACGTACAAATGTAGGGCAAAGTTTTACAGCAGGGTTCCTCTTGCTTACACTGTGAATTATGGTTCTCAAACTGAGGCCTGCCATTTGAAGAATGATAAGTCGTTATTTGAGGAAGGTGTTGAATGTACACTGTAGAGAGAACTTTTAACTTAAGGTTGTTGGAGAGTTTTTTTAATACACATTGTACAGTTGAGAACAGGAAGCATATATCTGATATTTGTAACCATTTTGGCAAGAGCCACAAGAATGGCTTCTAAGAGAAATCAAATGGACAAGTTTTGGAAAGATTTTAAGGATAATCTAATCTATATTCCTTGGAGGTCTAATAATGTTATGAAATCCCAACAAAATCATTGATTTTATAAGGAGCAAGAAGAGTAAGCTATCAGTGATTATGGTTAATATATATAACAAGTTTATATTTATCTTTAAATGTTGTAAAGCATTGCAAAGCAGTATATAAGACTAAGTACTATTGCTATTGCTATATTATATGATAACTATATCAAGCATACATGCTTTTTTTAATTGCAAAACCCTTTCTTTATACTTTATGGGATATAAGAGAATCTTTGGAGTCTATATTTTGTTTTGTTCTAGCTTCTTCAAATAAATTAATCTGAAAATATATTCTGGCTTTTGAGTTTAAGGAATTTGATATTCCATATCCTCAACAAATTCTCCATTTTAAAATATAGCTACAAGCATTTCTTCACTCCCTGTAATTATCTTTATGCCGACAAACTATGGTATTAGGACAAGTCATTTACCGTGAAAAGAACCTTAAAGCTAGAACTGGAATATAATTTCTATTGTGAAATCTTGAAAGACTTTTTTTAGGATTAAATCTCTAGATATGGGCAACTTTCTCCCATAAAAGCCCAAACCTAAGTGCTATTGTTATTGCTTTTGCAAATAACTGATATAATAACATTCATGCATCCATAATATTTGCAAGAAAACTACAAGTTTGATTAAGGATTTATTTTAATACAAAAGTGTGCCTGTTAAATAATTGAGACTAACTTCAACCATCTTTGTAGGATCACCACAATATCCTCACTCCATGCCTCAGATGACCTTTACAAACCTGATATCTTCCAGAAATCTTCATTCATTATTAGCCATCATCGCCAATAAGCAGCATTTTGGAAAGACCGCTTTATATGTTCTTTCAATCATTTCCTCTTCAATTGAAGAGGAAGCATAATCTGTATAAGATTTTCATCAAGTATTATGAGAGAGAAATTTTGCAGCTGCAACAAAATTAAAAATGATTAACTACAAAGGGGATGATGGTGATGTGATGACCTCATAAATTAGAAAGAGTAGAATTTTAGCCCCTTTTTAAGATGTCGTTTAAAAAACAAAATATTTTAAAATTAACAATGACTTAGATCATCAGGCTTAGGCCTCATGTTAGAAGAGGAAAGAAAATTTACAGCCATGAAAATCCATGATTCTCCAATGGATTTGGGTGGGAAACCTCATTGAGATTCAAAAACCATGTGCAAATCAAAAGTTTGGGACCTTTATTTAACTTTGGTTAATGGTATAAAGCATGGCACATCCATAGGAAGAAAAGTTCAAGAGTGCTAAGATCGGGTTATATTAAACTGGAGCACTTTGATTAATGATCCAGATGTGCAAAAGTAGCTTTACACAGCTGTGTTTTTTACTAGCTTGCTATTTCTTCCAGTCCTTTCATTGTTTATCTTTAATAGATTGCCCATAATGTGTTTGGGAAATTGTTTATTTGTAATTTATACTATAGCCTTTTCTTGCATGTGACAACTTTTAGTGGCTCTGGGTTTTACAATTAAATGTCATACCACAGAACACAGATTAATTGTTTTTCTCTCACTCATTCCCCTCTTTACCTTGCAGAAAAAGCACTGAGAATGTTATTAAACTAGTGGAGCAACATGGCAGTGATGCCTGGTGGACACTTCCCATGGAGCAGCTTCTTCCTAAAGAAGCTCTGGCAAAGGTAATTCAGGGATATTGGAAAGTCCTCTATGAAGATCTGAACTACAAAAAATAGCTGAAGTCTGTAATTAAGGGGCAGGATTCAGGCAATTCAAAGGCCTGGCAGATCAAGGGTTAACCTGGATCTGACCTGTGGCAGTGGCTTAATCCACTATAAGTGATGTTGCCGTAAGGCTCTGGGGACTTTCCAACAAGTACATAGTTCTAAGTATAGGCCAATCTACTTTGAATGTGAGCCAACATAGAATACTGCATTAGCCATTATTTCTGTGAAAATAACAGATAATCAGAGTTGGAAGGGACCTTTTAGGTCATCTAGTCCAACCCCCTGCCCAAGCAGGAGAACCTACACCATTTCTGACAAATAGCAGTCCAATCTGTTCTTGAAGGTCTCAAGTGATGGCGCTCCCACAACTTCCGAGGGCAAGCTGTTCTATTAGTTGATTGTTCTCACTGTCAGAAAGTTTCTCCTTGTTTCCAGGTTAAATCTCTCCTTGTTCAGTTTACATCCATAATTCTTTGTCTGGCCTACAGGTGCTTTAGAAAATAGATTGATCCCTTTCTCCCTGTGGCAGCCCCTCAAATACTGGAAGACTGCTATCATGTCTTCCCTGGTCCTTCTCTTTACTAGACTAACCAAGCCCAGTTACTGCAACCTTTTGTTGTATGTTTTAGCCTCCAGTCCCCTAATCATCCTGGTTGCTCTTCTCTGTACATTTTCTAGAGTCTCAACATCTTTTTTATAATGTGGTGACCAAAACTGGATGCAGTACTCTAGGTGTGGTCTTACTTTATAGATTGGCATTAGTACCTCACTTGATCTTGATTGTATCCCTCTGTTGATGCAATTTAGGATTGCATTGGCTTTTTTGGCTTTTGCTGCACACTACTGGCTCATATTTAGCTGGTTGTCCCATAAGACTCCAAGATCCCTCTCACAGGTACTACTATTGAGCTTGGTTTCACCCAGTTTATATGTGTAGTTGGTTTTTCTTGCTTCAGTGTAGGTAGGACTTTACTTTTCTCTACTTTGAATTTCATTTTGTTAAATATGGCCCAATGTTCTATTCTACCCAGAGGATGTATCATGAAGCAGCAGAGATTTAAGGCAATGATATAAGCATCTTATGTGTATGCTTGTGTATATGTGTATGTGTGAATACAGTTATAATCAGATAAAAAAGTTACATAATCAGGTGGAACGGACTGTACACAAAGAAGGTTCATTATATAATTTGATAGCTTTTAAGATGCCAAAATAGGATAATCTCTTACAGCAAAAAGAACATCAGGTTCATCTTTGTAATGTGCATACATAGCAATGTTCTTTTTATTCATGTTGCCATTAAGAAAATTGGTGATTATGCTATTACTGGTCCTTTGGTGCAGAAATGGGAATGGAAGAATTTAAGTTGTCCTTATTTTCTTAATTCATATATTTTTAACCCACATATTTTTAAATCAGGCTGCTAATGATATCCAGGAATATGTACAAGGACAAGATGTGTTGGATATTTGGTTTGACAGTGGAACATCTTGGGCACATGTTTTAGAAGGTAAGTTTTAAATTCCAAAGTATCTCAGAATTGTCTGGTAAGTTTTAAACATAGCTCAATTTGCATTTCATGAAGAAACTATAGAATTGGAATCATAAATGGAAGAGATATTAGAGGTCATGTGTTTTGCGAAGGATCTACTGGATTATCTCTGACTCGGAAATATATTAAGCTACATCTGAAGAATGACAACTTGTAGAAAGGTGTTTTAAGATGACAGCATGTTACTAAACTTACATGCAAGCACAATGAATTTTGAAAATGCAATAAGAATATAGAGAAGACTTCGTAATTGTAAGCATATATAACGCAGATCACTTGTTTGAAAATCATGGGGGTAGGTAGTTTATCGCTTCTCGTGTCGGTAAAACCAATTTGTATAACTAATTTTAAAGCAATCCAGAGATTTCTAGCACAATGGTAGGAAGCTCCAGTGCAGTTTGGAATCAATTTAGTGTAGGACATCAACTGCTTTTGAACTTTAAACCAAGAGAACACAGATGTTTGATAGCGGTCTTGTTGAATTGTAAAACATGTTGGCCCTGGATTATTTTTTTAATTTCCTTGAAACCCCGGGAAGCAATAGTATCATCAAGAATGAATTTATCTAAGAATTCCTTGCACTTTGATTTGAAATTATTAAGCTGTGTAAAATTCACTGTCATTTAACTTACTTGATGTTGTCAGGTTATTACCATATTCTGAGAAACAAAAAAGATATGAAACGTGAGGTACTAAGTGTGAAAGGTTTTACAGTTGGGGTTCACACATTAAATTGTATTTTGGCCATTTATTTTTCTCTTCTTGCACATATTACTTAAGCAGATTCAGAAGCCAAGTGATAATCACTTAAAAGCTCTGATAGTCTTCTCTAGCCATAAGAAGCAGTGTTCATCATCTGATCATGCAACAGCCCTTAGCCCAGCTCTGTACTAAAAGTCCCTACCCTATAGGTATTCGCTTCCCAGCAATGCTAGAAAATTTTACTGGTTATTTCAACTGATGATTTGGGTTTCTATAAATTCCTCTTTCATTTACAAAATAAAATCATTAGAACAAAAGTTACCCATGTTTGAAACTTTAAATAGGATTATGAAATTAAATTATATATTCCTGGTCCTGAGCCTATGGCATCTCCTGTTAAATGTGTGCTTTATTAGGAGAATAATAGGAAGGTGTGCAAAAAATTCCATCAATCATATTTACTCTTTTGCATGCTACTGTGACCTTGTTTAGGCATCTCCTCAGACTCCATGTGTTCAGTTGGAAGTTTGGTAGAATATGAGTAACACTCAGTATGACTGGGAACTCTGCTTTACGAAAGTATAAGCTAATGCATAGAGGTATACTTTATCCAAGCCAGCTACTCCTTCAGACTTCTAGAAGTGTGGCAGCAGGCAGTAAAGTTATTATTTGTTATCCCATTTTGATGTCCTCCATGCTTTCAACTGAAGCAAAGGTCAAATCAGGCTATAAGATGCTCTGTTTCAGGGCCAGGGGTAGCTGTGCATGTGTAGCAGAAGCCTGTTAGGTTGCAAAGCAAAGCAAAGCAGTGAAATTCTTATCCTCTGTTGCACATTGTTGGGACTCTGTACCACAGTGTTACTTTAAAGGATGTTTTTCTTGATCCTCGATCAAGATCAATGCGCATATAATTACATGTGCATATGTGCGCACATGAATTGGACTTAGAATTGATTTAGTAATTAGAATGTATGCAGTTGGGCTAAAGTGGGATTTGTTGTAAAGTAGCATGCTGCTTTTGATCTGTCTACCTGTATGAAAGTCACAAACTGCAATTTTAATGCAGGATTGGGAGTTACTAAAATTTTATAATTCAAGTTCTTCCTGCACAAGTCTCTAATTAGAAATGGAGAAGCCAGTGGAGCATCAGATGAAGAAAATATGTGACCATCAAGATCATTTTCTAGAACTGATAAATGCAGCAGCCTAATTCCCCGCAGAGCTATCATACTAATGTTTAACTAAAACAATACTGTTTTATAATGCCTACCTTTTGTGCTGACAGGGTATTTAAAGGAAAAGGGCTAGATAATTGTACTTGCTATTAAAACACACTGTTTAATCTGTGGGTTAAAGTCTCTTATCAATATACACAGTATATTGCTCAAATAACAAGAGAAAAGAATTTTAAAGACCTATGCCCTCTAACTGTAAATAATAACCCTAATTAAAGCTTTATCAACTGTTAAAGCTTGTGATCTATGATAAACTGCAAAATGTTCATGGGAGAAGAATGTGAAACCTAAGTTAGGCAGTACAGTACATGCAATTAAAAAATCATTCTCCATTTGCATAAGATTTTTCAATCTCAAATGAAGTATTTATAAGAATAGATATTGAATCCAATATTTTGGAAATACAGAGAAAGAGAGTAAAGTTTTCATAATAATGCCTGGATGTGTTCATTATTTTTATCACTGTATTGTATTTTAATTTATCAGGAACAATACTGTACATGACAGAGAACAAACATAAAGAATCACATACCTGACAGATTCTTCACATTTTATTATTAAATAAATCAATATATCCATTTTAAAAAGAAAAATTAATATATTTAATTAACTTACAGTTCATGGTTGTTTAAAAGAATACCATTTCTTATCAATGAGTGGATTGCATCTCAATACCCTATATCAGTATTATTACCAGTGTAATTGTGCTAAAGTAATATATGTTTTAAAAATTCATTAATATGATCAGGTGACTTACAAATTATGATTGAGAAGAAAAAAATGTGCTAGTTACAGATATATATAGATATTTGTAAAATTAATTAAAGTGTTAGAGGGAAAGGCAGCCTTACAACTTCATATGGAATTTCAATAATCATGGTGAGCAGATTTATAAGGAATATGTGCTTCTAGTAGCTTTGTAGAAAGGAAAATTTCTAATTTTTCTTTCCTAGAGCTTCATGGTACAAGAACTGCACTTTTCAAAGGTTCTGTCTTCTTTCCTTCTATTATGTTCACAGTTGTAAGCTGTATAACTAACAGCAACTAAATTCTGTTTTTAAAAAGAAAAAAGAAATTAAATCCATTATAAGTACTTCAGAATTGCCATTTGAGTAAGAGAAGAGGACTATATTTTTTTAAAAACACTTTTTGTAAATGTTGCCTTATTTCTGTTCCACAATTTTCACTTAATTTGATTCAACATTGCGATAGGTTGATACTCAGAATGGTTAAGAATCACAATTATGAATATTACGCTGCTTGTGTTTTTAGATACAGGTGAAAGGGCTGATGTATGCTTGGAAGGAAAAGACCAGCTGGGAGGTTGGTTCCAGTCTTCCCTCTTGATTAGCGTAGCAACACGAAAAAAGGCACCATATAGGTAAGTTGGTGGATAAGTTTCTGGAACATCTATGGTAATATACACTGTCTTTTAAGAATGTATGTACGACAGTTTAAGGGAAGCGTTTGATTACCTAGAGGTCTTTCTTTCAGGACTCTTATTGTTCATGGATTCACTGTCGGTGAAAAAGGAGAAAAGATGTCTAAATCTGTTGGCAATGTGGTTGATCCAGATGTTGTCATCAATGGAGGCAGTGTAAGTACTTTCATGGTTCTATTTGCCATCTGGATATGCATCTGTTGGTTCCTCAAAGTAATTTGTTTTCAGTTATTTCCTTCCCGGAAATATCTTTTTGGCATTAAATCTTGTCCCCATTCACCCATTATTATTGACAAAATAGTAATTTGTGCAGCTCAATGTATTTTCTAACATTAATAGTAGAGTTACCAAGTGCAAAATTCCATCAAGCCACCAGATGGCATCAACACCTGCTTTTTTTCATAGTCATGCAAATTTTTGCAATTCAGAAAAAATAGCCACATGAATAGTCTTAGTATGCTTGGAAAGTAACACACAACAGAACATTGGTTTTGATAGTTTAAAATGTGGATGATGCATTTAACATAGTTTATTCATCTCAGAAGCCTTTGATTTTGCTCTCATTGCCATGTGGGAAAAGTCCAAAGCTCCTGATGAAAAGATAAATTCCAGCTCCACATATCCCTTGAGTTAGATTATTTTACTGGCAAACTTCCCTGATGTCCTCAAACAATCATTTCCTCATAGACTGAGAGCATTGGCTATAGAAACCAACAGTAATAAAAGTGAACAGTTTTATTGCTGCTCAGTTTGCTTATGAGTGGTTGCTTTGTAGGGAAGAGAAGCTGCCAGGCCTGTTGGCTTTAACCTTAGCTGGAGCTTTTTTATTTAGCTAGGTGTGGGTCTATGTTGTTACTCACAGAGTGTGTTTTTTAATTTCTGTGTAGAGACTGGCTTCCTTTTTCTGTATCTTTCACTTCTATGGCACATAAAGCAAAATGTCACACAAAACTGGTGGAAAACCAGGGCCCAACAACAATGTGCGTTGCCATAGTTTGTTCACCTTTAAGAACTTTGTGAATGAATTTACTCTGTGCACTTAGATCAGTAAAAAAAAAAAAACAGATCAACAGGCAGGACTGCTTTGAGGACCTTTGTTGCATTTCATTTTCACAAACTTGATGGGAGGCCTTTTGTGCCTGGCTCAAGTAGAAGTGACTCTGCTGGGGGGAAGGGGGAAATGGTTGTTTTGGTGAATTGAAGTGACCAACGCAGTAAAGTGTAGTGGTTGAGGTGGTAGGCTACCAATAAAGGTTGATAGGGAAATTCACTGGATAATTGTGAACTTTCTCTTAGTCTCACCTACCCTACAAAGATGTTGTGGGGGGTAAATGGGAGGGTGGTACAAATAAATATGGTTTCATCTTATATGCAACCAGCCATAAAAGAAACAAAAAGGGGGGACTTTTTCTTCCTAGTGGCTTCTGCTACCGTGTCTCTACTTACTACTGTATCTTCCAAGGATTAAGGTTAGGGCTCTTGATCAACCTTGTTCATAAAGAGTCAGTCCTAACTTTAAAATTCAGATTTACTTGTGAGACTGATACTAATGTGTAGGAAATGCTTTATATAAGTGTTAATCTTCAGTCCCTAGATATTGGACTTGAGTGCCATATCACTATTAGCCAACCTGGTCGGCATTAAGGATTTATAGGTTTTGTTTTTCAATAACATTACCTGAAGGACATTTATAGGTCATGAAAACTGCACTTCCGGATTCACCTCAGAACTGTTGCTTCTTTTATATTAAATTAGACCTCAGAAGGCGGCCATCCTTCAGCAGTTATGTCAGCAGCTATTTATTGCTTTATTTTATTTTTTTCAAGAGAAGCTCAAGTCAAGCATACATGGTGTTCCCTCCAATTTTTTCATTTAACAACCCTGTGAAATAAGTTTGGGTCAAGAAAGAGTGACTGTTCCAAAGTTATCCAGTGATCTTCCATGCTTAAGAATCTGGCCCTGTCTATCACTTTATCAAAATGCTACATTGCTTCTATTTGGTAGGGTATGAAAATACAGGTGTGAACGTGTATGATAGTTTATAGAGCAGCAAGCAGGGCACTTGTTTTCTGGCAGTGTCCCGCTTTGACTGATGTCAAGTTGTTCAAGTAGCAAACATGTATGACCTCCCTCCTTTTCATTTTGCAGCAGGCAGCTAGTTTGGTGTAGTGGTTATGGTGCTGGCCTAGAAATCAGGAGACTGAGTTCTAGTCTGACCTTAGGCGACCTTGGGCAAATCATTGTCAGCCTAACCCACCTCACAGAGTTGCTGCTGTGGAGAAAATAGGAGGGAAAAATATTATGTACATTTGCTGCTTAGAGTTACTTATAAAATAATAAAGTTGAGATAAAAATCTAATCTAATAACATGAGCAGCTTGTTTCTTTTTTAGTGAGGCATCAATCATGTTTTGTAGAGTTACACTGAAGCATTTTATTTTCACATGAGTTGTCCAACAGATACTTTGTCAGAGATTTATTTTTCCATGATTCTTGACAGAATCTCTACATTCCTCTGGGGAAATGTCTTTATGGCGAACTTTGCTGCACATTTATAAAATAATATGTTGAATTTATTTTGGAGAACAGGGGTTCGTTGAGCAGTTATCAGCACTGAAAGGTGTTTCCTCTCTATCTTGTCAATGTAGGACCACAGCACTGAGCCACCATATGGGGCTGATACTTTACGCTGGTGGGTGGCTGAGTCCAATGTTTATACAGAAGTGCAAATTGGACCTACTGTGCTCAGTTCTGCTCAACATGATATTAACAAGGTAAGCAAACGAACACATGTTTTGGCTCTTCCTAAGTAGGAGCCACTACAAAAATAGTTCAGCTTTCTGGAATATGTAGTCAGGAAAGAAAGTGTACCAATAGTATCTCAATCATATTTTTCTCTTCCTTTACCATTGGAATAGTTTTCACTTGTATATCTTATGATAACATAATGGCTTCACCCATCATGGTTGTATTTATTTATCTACACCTTCAAGTAAACTCTTAGCAAATACATGGACAGCTTGCAATTTTATTGGCAACATTTTCAGAAATGTTTAGATTTGCCACTGCCTTCTTCCCAGGGCAGAGAGAAAGTGTCTGGCCCAAGTCCACCAGCTAACTTTTGTACCTACAGAAGGATCTCCTGGTTTCTACCCTACTTTTTAAGCACAAACTGACTTGCCCTTCAGGATTATTGATCCTAGAATAATTGTCCCATGGATTTGCTTTTGGGAACAGGGATTTGAATGGGCCTTTAAAACTAGATATCACAAGCCAGCCAGGGAAGTTCCCTTTGTCTGTCTGTTCCTTCTTCATGTTGTATTGAATGTGTGAAATTTTTAAAGTGGAAATTTCACTAATTATTGATACAAAATATCAAACTATATATTGCTTGTATTTAGATCCCAGTGAAATATACCTGTCCAAGTGTTGTATTCTAATTAAAGGACTTACTCATCATTAATGGGAATTAAGAGTCCCATAGTTTTAGGATTAGCAACTCTCTTGGATGATTTCCAGAAAAGTTATAAATACTTCAATGCCACCTCACCCTAATTTCTCAAAACAAATTTTATTAAGGTAGAAGAGTCTGAAAGATCTCCAGTGTATAATTTTGCCTCCCAAAATAAATAGCATATTTAAAATACATTGTCATATTTATGGTAAAAGTTTTTCAAATAATTACTTGAATTTCATGAACTGTCTTTGGAATTTGTTTATAGCTTCGAAATACACTCCGTTTTTTGTTGGGGAATCTGGCTGGCTTCTGCCCAGAGACAGACTCTATTCCCACATCAGAGATGTATCTGATAGACCAGTACATACTCCATCTACTGCATGGCTTCGCTAACCAGGTAAGCACTAGGGAATGGCTGGAACTATGGACACTTATAGTATAGACCGGTTGATCTGTGAACTGGATAGATACATTTTTGGAGAAAAGAACTCTTTTAACTGTTGCATTATTGTAGTAGAACAGAACTGCTGTAGATATCAACTTGTGACAAAATCTCTTACCATAGACCACCTTCTACTTTTTTGACAGCACTTGTATATGTAGTTTCTCCATTTCTCCATCTTTAGTAAACATTCTACCCAGTAGGTTTTCTAGAAAACCTTAACATTTTGCTTAACAATTGCATTGACAAAATGTGAATTGAGAAGAAAATTCCAGCTTGAAGGTAGTAGGTGTGTCTTTGAAGACCAGCATCCTATCTTCTGCTATGAATGTTTGCTCGAATAGGTCCTGCATACCCAAGACTGTTTGGACACTTTGGCCATGCTACAGTTAGACATCATCTTTCTTCCTTTGAAGATGCTGAAATCAACAAAGCCTAGGCAATCTAAACCATTGTTAGATCTTGGAAGGAGTAGGTGTGGATTGTCAAAATCTAATTTTATGATGAGGGAGACAGTTTTGGGACTGGAGTAGAGTAGCATGGAGAGAAGAAAAGGACAATACATGGCTGGTTTGATATTGCTTTAAGTAATATGAATGTGCAAAAAAAATGTCTAGCTAAACGTCTATGGAGATTCTCAGCCATCCAGGTCATAGTTGTACCAAAGGTGTCTTTTCAAGAGGCAACTAGACTTTCTTTGTTATCCCTTGAAGACATTCCGCCTCTCATCCAAGAAGCTTCTTCAGTTCTGAAGAAAGAAATTCCAGTTGCCTCTTGAAAAAGCACCTTTGGGATTAACTAGCTAAGTCTGCCAGTAGTTTGGATTCTGATTAAAGATACTGTCTGTACTCTCTAACCTCTCATTTCTGGTGCTTTCTGTCTCCTTTCCATCTTTATTTTTCTTTGGACTAACAATTACTTGTATTTTAAATTAGCTGTTGGTTTTTTGTACTTTATTCCTTAGGTTACACAGGCATATAAGGAACATAACTATGGAAAAGTCATTCGATTACTTCAAGTCTTTTGTAGTAAAGATCTCTCCAGTTTTTATTTTAGTATAATTAAGGACAGGTATGTGAACTTTTGTATCCCCTTATCAGATAAGGAAGCCTCAAAAAAATGAGAAATGCATGCTCTGTGCTGCTTGTCCCCAGGATAAATGCTTCCTGAATAGACACTGAGATAGATTATTTTGTAACTAACATAGTAAACAGCTAGTTTCTTCAGCTCACATGCATTTTGATACACACAACTTATTCCAACAATATTTAATGTTCAGAAATTGTTTCCCCAATTATTTTCCTTTCTAAAATCTAGACTTTATTGTGAAGAGGAAAAAGATCTTAAGCGCCGTTCATGTCAAACAGCCTTGGCAGCAGTTTTGGATACAGTGGTTCGTTCTTTTGCACCAATCCTTCCACATCTGGCTGAAGAGGTTTTCCAGTATATTCCATACAGAAAAGGTATGAGAGTTATAAAATGGTTAACACTCTGTTGATATTCTGACAGATTCTTCATATAAATGCCTTAATGTGTTGAGTTCATTACTCATTTAATTTACATTTTTGTTGTAAAAAATAGAATGATCAATAAATATTAATTTTATTTATCATTAAAATTATTTAAATTCTGCAGGATGAAATATGCATGTTCACATTTTTTTAAAAAGTTACCATTATTTTCAGAGTTTAAGACACTCCAAAGTATAAGAAGCACCTAACTTTTGGGGGGAAGACAAGAAAAAAAGATCTGCCTCTGCCTTTCAGCAATTTGCCTCCTTGAAGCAACCAGCAAACAGCCAGGTCAGCTTCAGCACAGTGTGATTAGCACAAGCAGCTGATTGGCCTCCCAACGATCAGCTGTTTCAGACTGCAGGAATTGCCATTGCCTATTGCCGCCTCTGCGCGCCCCATTTTTGGCCTCTGCGTCCCGTTTTTAGCCTCCACACACCCCATTTTCGGCCTCCACATTCCCCATTTTTGGCTCATTCTGGGTGGCAGGGATCGGGACGGGCAGAAAATGGGGCATGCAGAGGCCGAAAACGGCACACAGAGGCCGAAAATGGGATGCAGAGGTTGAAAATGGGGCACACAGAGGCGGCAATAGGCAATGGCAATCCCTGCAGCCTGAAACAGATGATTGTAGGGAGGCTGATCCTACCCACAATTCGCTGCTTGTGCTAAACAGGCTGTGTTGAAGCTGACCAGGCTGTTTACTGCGAGCAGGTAAATTGCTAGGAGGCAGAGGCCAAAGGGTGGGGATGGGTGGGCAGGGCTTTGGCAACATTCACTGTATAAGACGCACAGACATTTCCACCCACTTTTGGGGGTGGAAAAAGTGTCTTATACTCTGAAAAATATGGTATATGAAAGGATGTCTGAGCAAGACCAGACAGCTCAGTGTTGAAGCAATGCCTGCCGTTATTGTAATAAGGGAGAAGATACTTAATTTTGCTTCTCTTCTAGTCACACTCGTACCTTAATAAAGTAATTATCCATGCAAGTTTGCAGATTTATAGAATCATAGTCAGTTCACTGAATTCAAATCCTTGTTCAGTGCAAGAATTAAAATCAAGAGCACCCAAAATAGATCATGTTCTATAGAGTATTTTTAGCACTTATTCTAGGGGAAAGTGTTGATCTCACTTGCATTACTAAAAATTATTGGAAGGCAGGTACATATAAATTCAAGTGTGGCCACTTAAGGTTAATGGGGAACTTTAATTAATAGAAATTGTTTCCTGATCAGAGACAAATATTGGTGTGTAATGTAATGAATTGGCCTCAATAAGCAACCATATCTCCAACAACTGAAGTTTCTGGTTAGATTCAAATTATTAGCTTTATATAGTACAGTGCTATTTATCTGCAACTAATACAGAGATATCTGATGCATTTGTTTTCCCCATCCTTTCCTTTTGCAAGAGTCAGATAGCGTGTTTCGTTCCGGATGGATGACCACCAGTGCTGTATGGAAGAAACCAGGGCTTGAAGAAGCAGTGGATGGAGCATGTGCAATGAGAGATGGTTTCCTTGGCTTTATTGCAGGCAAAAATGCCGCAGAATATCAGGTGATTCTAGTGATTGAACCTGGGCTGTTTTTTGAATTAATGGAGGTAAGCAGAAAAATAATAAACTAATATTACATCTTAACTAATACTTTAATTTTCAGATGTTTAAGAAAAGCTAAGAAAAGCCATTTATGCCTTAAAATTCAGAAAGACTGACAATTTAAAAGGATATTTACTCAAAGTTCATTACAGGTAATCCTTGACTTATGACCAGTTTGGCCCAGAACTTGTCACTAACTGATGCAGTCATTAAATGAGCCATGGCCAATTTTATGATCTTTTGGCTGTGGCTGTCTTCCCCCATTGACTTTGATTGTTGCTTTGCTGGGAAGGTCACAAATTCCAATCATGTGATCCCTGAATGCTGCAACCTTTATAAATGCATGCTGGTTGCCAAGTGCCCAAATTTTTATCATATTACCATTGAGACATTGTGATGATCGTAAGTGCAGGGATTGGTTCTATGTCACTTTCAACACCGTTGCAATTTTGGTCATTAAAGAATGCTCATAAGTTGTGAACTCCTATAATTGTTCAACTCAGAGATGGAATCATTAATTTATCATTACGATAAATACTACTATAGATTTAGATAAGATATACTGTAGAATCCAAAGGCATGATATAGAATAAGTTTATTTGCCCAATTTCAACCCTATGGTTCTATGATCTTGAGTTGAAACATTTTGGTTTTCTTGCTCCAATTTCAAAATAAAGACCTCCTTTGACTTCCATGATTGATTGATTTTGTTGGCTTTTCTACTTTTAGCAGACAAGATATGCAGTTCAATAATATTCAGTCTTGGACTCTTGCTATTGGTAACCAGGATTTCCCCCACTACTCCATTTTTATTTGGTGTTTTTAGTTTCTTGAAATAGAGGCAAAGTATTTGAGGATTTAAATAACCTCATGTTTGTAAAAAAAACATGTATTGGGACTATATATTTACAATTGCAGACTAACATGATGTAACCATATAACATACTTCCCCTTGTGTGGTCATGTGTTGGAGTTCTTGAATTGTAAATAATGGTACACTAGCACACACAAAAAAAGGAAATTATAATGTTGTTTGCATACATCCAATATCATAATGTTAAACCTGAACAAGCTATAGTGTTTGAGGCCAGAAGCCTCAAAGAAAAAATGGCTTCCAAGCTGATATATAGTAGACTTCAGTTTGCATGTATTGCTACCAAATCACATTATGGCTCTTGTATGGCAAACCAGGCCTAGCTTATTATCTTAATTAGAATTGTCATTGATTTGTTTGCATTTGTACCCTTTTCAAAAACTACTCAGCATGATAATTTATCATTAGGTGCTACAACCTGAAGAGTGCTCTAATACATCTCAGTTAAATGAAATAATGATGGCATCACAGACAATGCTGTTGACTGAAGTACCTAGAGATGTGAATACTGACAATATGATTAAAGGCACATTTCTGATAAACTTAGAAGGTAAGACTTTTGTTATGCATCCACAACATTACTGATCTCACCCCTTTCCTAAGAGATCTGTAGGAGCGTGCATAAGCGCACCAACGTGCCTATCGTTCCTGTCCTGTTGTTTATTTTTTTTATGTGTATCGATTTCATGTGTTCATAGCTATATTTATACTTATACCTGTTATCTTATAATTGCTTGACAAAATAAATAAATAAAAATAAATAAATAAATAAATAAAATGTTGAAAGTGTTTGGGCCATGTGATGATAGGACTAGAGGACGATTTCTCTTGATCTAGAGATAAGTCAGCAAAGAATGGGCTTTCATGTGGGATTAATTTGAACCTTTTCTTAAATAGGTGGAGATATTCGAGAGGAATCTGCCTATAAAGTCATTGTTCTACCTGCTGCCAAAGCAAAATGCCCGCGTTGTCGAAAATACACTGCTGATTCAACAGAGACTCCATGTGCACGTTGTATGCATATACTTGGTGAGAAATGATACCTATTCCCATAGCAGTTAAACAGACATGTTTGCTAAAGCAAGTTATTTTGCAAAAACATGGAATATAGAAGTATCTACACAGAAACCAACATAATCTTTGTCTGAGAGTTGGAAAGCTAAATTCAAAATTCACATGTATATATTTAAGCTTGTACACTTAATTAAACTGCTTACTAAAATGCCTGAATAGTCCTTTTCTTTTTAAGTCTGAAAAGCAGCACAAGAGGAATTCAAATCCATGAACAAGTTGGCTTTTTTTAATCCAGTTTAGCTAATAGTTGACTTTAGACTTTAGCACTTAGGTGGTGCAGCTTTATTGCCGTTCATGGGTCTGCGTGATGAACTTTTTTTCTGCAATTACTTCCAGCACAATTATCCCCACTCCCCCAGGCAGATCACATATCAGTAAGAAAAAAATATGTGGAACCTTCGTCCTGCTCTAGATTTCTCAATCAGATTTAAGAAATTACTTTGCTAAATGTTTGCTCTTTAACTGTGTAGCAATAAATATGGATGGATGGCTCTTCCTTTAGTTTTGAAAGTTGTAGCAGCCTTTTAATAAGAAACTCATCTGATCCAGGTGTCAATGATTTTCTACAGAATGGGTTCAGTATTCAATTAATTTTTCACTGTGATTGTTAACAATGTAAGAATGAAATACTGTTTTACAAGTCTCCACTCACCTTCTACAACAGGCAGATGGAAGGATCTTCATGAACTTGGTTCTATTAGCCAGTCCCCCTGAATTTCAGACTACTCTGTTTCAATAACTGAATGACAACTATAGCTTCTTTTCGCCAGACTTCAGTTACCCAGTTCCTTCAACTGTTCTATGCGAACTTCAGCACTCCCTCCAGGGGTTTTCAAACATGGCAACTTTACTTATGTGGACTTCAATTGCCAGAATTCCTCATCCATTATGCTGGTTAGGGATTTCTGGGAGCTGAAGGCCACACATCTTAAAAGTCAGTCCAATTTTTCAATTGTTACTGTCATATATTGGAATAGTTGTGGGCCAAATGTAACATTCAACATAAGGAAGACAGTGGAGTACACCAATTACAGTAAGCTGTACAGCAAGGAAAGTTGTTACAAATGAGACCAATGCTTTTACAAAAGTGTTAGTTTTATAAACTAAAATTAGATTCCTGATTTTATTTGATAATTAAAACATGAAGAGGCAGCATCTTTTATTGTTTCTACAATAATTTTTCCCACCAGACAGCTTACTCTTCATAAGTTGATATTGTTTTTATTGTGAAAACCCAGCCATAATATAACTGTAGAAAGCCATCCTTTAATGCTGTAAGTTTATGGCTAATTGCCTCTTGATTATAACAATTAGGTTATCATTTTGAAGAAGTATTACCTAACCAGCATACATAATATGTTGGCTTCGGATTGAATTCATCTCATTTTAACATTTAAAAAGCAGTCTATTTTCTAGCACATAGGAAATTCTTAATATGTTAATTTGAACAGCACTAATGGTTCTTAAGCAAACTATTACACAAATGCTCGGCATTAGAAATAAATATTTAGAGTTATGCACAAATATACACACTGCTGGTATTCCCACCAAAGGTAGATCTTAACATATATTTATCATCTCCTAAAGTTTTGAGCTGTTAATTACCAAAGATGCTTGAGACTGCTTCATCAAGATGATTCTGGTTCTTATACACAATCTTCACTTTTATTAGAGACCTGTTTAGCCACCATGCTTCAGTTTCAGTCTTGTCATGACATTCCTTCCACAGCTTCAATTAGATGCAAGGCAACACTATACTGCCCATGGTTTTCTGGTAGGTGTTCTATCACTTTATTTACTAATTTAGCAGTTGTAGTAATTGACACTTCTACATTTTTAAGATCTTGTGGATCCTGCAAAGAGAATTGAGACAATCTTTAGGTTTCTTTACTAGAAATAGGCATGCCAGATCATTTCTAAAACCTAACTGGTAGACTTAAGAGAATTTCTATTCATGATTAGAAACATCCCTGTAAAATTAGTTTTACGAATAAAGCCTAATTCAGTGAGGAATGTAGCAGATAACTACTATTGTAGCATTAGGATCATTTTGAAGAATTTTCAACCCTGCTGCAATCGAAGATGAATGATTGTAGTCCTCTTGCTTTATTGGGAAGTTTGATAGCAAAAAATAGTGACAGAAAGCAACTTCACCAGTTTACTTCTGGTATTAATTCTGAGGTGGAAAAACCATCTTAAAAAAACTGTCGCTCTACCCTTAAATTAACCATACATATGTCATTAATAATTGTTTTTGTGCAGTGCACTGAGTGAAATAAAGCTCCGCCTCCAACTGCTACAGGTATTTGGACCAATATGAAGTGGGTGTGTGCACTGTTCAATACATTTGTACAATACCATAAATTAAATGAAGTAAGACATCTCCACTTTGCACCATCCTTGTTCCCAAAAATATGCCAAATATTGTACTTGTACTGTATAATAACTCATTAAATTCTCAAATAAATTACATTCTCTCTGTTATGCTTCCATAGCAAAGTTCAGATTCCACTCCATGTAGACTGTTAATATTTAAGCAGAGCATGCAATTAGGGAAATATTGGTGTAGCTGTCATGTTAGTTCCCATATTGTCCATCTAGGTTAGCATGCTCAAATGAGCTGGCCCTCCTTTCCTGCTGCTGAGCAACATATATGACTCCATTTTCATGTATGAAATATTTCCCATCAATTTCATTATTGTGTACAGCATTAATAAGCAAAAGTAATTATTAACTTCTTCCATTAAGTTTTTCTGAATACAGTGTTCCTTATTTTGCAGTATGTTTAAAAGGCAATGAATCTTACCATAGCTTTAAGCCAAGTGCAAAGTGTTGGAGGTAGCCTGGCTAACAGTTCCATGCCTTCTCTTGTTTGAGTGTGCAGTAAGGCATAGGCCAGCCTCTGTCCAGCCAGCACCAACAACTGTGATGCAAGCACTTCTTTGTCCTCTACCTGAAGAATAGCCTGCATATATAAGACAGTCAGCTGTTACTCTTGCAACAGATAATACTTGTTTTCAAAACAACTTTTGAAAAGAAGACACTGATGAATGGAAGTACATGCAGGTCAGTCCAAGAAGACAGCTCCCCATCAAGCTACTTTTAATTTTAAAAGTTTGTTCACAAAAAAATAATACTGTAATGGTCAAATGTAAAAATTCTTAAAGCCAATATGCAAAGGTAGCCATGTTTAAAAAGTAAAACTTAACACTTTAATCCCTGCAAAACTTACTCATTGCAAGGCTTCACTCTATTGCATAACACTGTATGGGCATATCAGAAATGGGGTGCATAGGAAAAAAAGGGGTAAAGGTCATGTGTGATTGGTTGTGTGTGTTTGTGAATATGTGCATATATTCTAAAAACTTGTGCATATATGGCATGGAAGAAGCACCACCACACAACCTAAAAATCTTTCTTGATCCATACACATTGCATGCCTAAGAAAGTGCAATTAATATTAAATTTGGAGATTTCAAGTGTCTCATAAGTAAACTCTCAGTGTGATTAACTTAGGAGCAAATGCCTGAGAAGGCTCACAAGCTTTTTATTTCTCTTTTAATAAAAACCTAATCTTAATTCTACTCTCCTTCCCATTTTCTGCTACAAGGCACAAAGATTGGAGGGCAGAGTCCTGAGGACACAGGTGCACTGCTCTTTTCTGTGTTTAGATGTGTAAGAAGGCATTCTTTCTGGATGGCACACCAGATGAATACATGCAAGAAGTTTATTTTAGTGACAGGAGAAATTCCTCACTCCTATTAGCTGCTTACCTGCACTTGAACTCACTGGATCGAGGGTGTTAAAAGTCAGAATTATACCTAAAAATGTCTGGACATTTTCCAAGATAGTACTGCTATAATAATACAGCTTTTCACACAACCATGTAAGTTTCCAGTAATATAGGTTCCATATGTGGTCCCTAGAGGGAAATAGACTAGCCACTACAGTTGCTCCTGCTCCCCAACCCACACCCACATAAAAGATGCTGCAATGGAGGAACAATAATGTAGAGCAATGGATCCTGATCCACCAGAATTTCATTTAAATTTGGAGGGATGGCATGACAACCATGGCAGCCAATCTGGGAAATGTTGTCCACCTTAAATAAGACACGGTATTTTAACATCATATAGTTGGTTGTTCCCTACTGTCTCTAATACGCTCTCCATAATCACTTAAGAATAAATTTGTAATCTGCTATAGAATCGGCTAGAGCACACTTTATTCTTTCTTGAGATATAATTCCACAAGGTTTATTAATCAAACGTATTCAAAATGCATCTTTGCATTTTCAGGGGGAAAAAAGGCAGGATTTGACAGCAATGTAAAGGAGTTTCACTAATAACCATGACAAAATTACAACCTGTATATCTGCTGCTACCCTCAACAGGCAGAAATCCGTGCCTGCTGCATGTACATCTGCTATGTGTAAAATGTGTACCTCTTCTCCAAGATGATCCAGGCCGTAACTATAGAGCTCACACACATAGTACCGTCTGATTATGTCCTCAGCAATTTGAAGATGATGTGCCAGATCCAAAGTCAAGGCGGGCCAATCCCTGTCCTTCAGTGTCACAGCAACAACTTCTTCCGATCTGTCTGTCATCTGAGACGGAGCTTGGGCCTGGGCCAGTGCACTCACCAGTTTGGTTAAGAACTTGCAAACAAAAGAAAACTTCCACATCAGCAGCAGTTTGCAAAAAGGACACCTATGCTTGTTCATTTCCTCCCCATATGTAACTTACTTGATGGCGTAAACTAAGCAGAGTGGGATCCACTTCTCCACTAGGCAGCAACTGAATTGAAGTCAAGTCTTTGAAAAAAGCATTTTTACCCTACAAGAATGGAACACAAAGGAATTTTGGAACTAAGATAGAAAAGAGTTAATACTTGCTTAATATAAGTATACAATATATATATGGGAGTAAATAGCTACTTCCCAGGTCAACTCAGCATTAATTTTTGCTTGGAATTTGTAAAGTCGATTAGCCTTAATTCCTATGTATGTAGATAAAACACAAAATCTAACTTAATAGGAAAATTTCCCAAAAAACTTCCACCAACTTGTAGAGTTTTCTATTCTAACCACAGCTTCTCATTCAATGTCCTGCATGAGTTTAAACTCTGGCCTAAGAGATACATTTCACATTTAATTAACCTGGAGCCCTCATTCCAGAGTCAGCAGCTTTCAACCAAGCCTCATGTCCGCATACCTTGCTATCGAAGAGAGAGAGGGGTTTCACACTCTTCAGGGAGAACTTCATGGTTCCATATAAGACGATGCAGAGCACGGACTGGTGCTCGACTAGAGGATAATGGATGTGTTTCTGTTCAAGTGCTAACTCCACTAATGAGCTATGCCCTTCAACAGACACCCAGGCATCTTCTGTGTCCAGCACAGGAAGTGGCATTTCATCACACCGTATATCAGCCTAGTGCAGTAAGAAAGAGAAAAGAATTGGTATATTAAAAGTAACTGAAAGATAGCGCACATTGGTCATGTTCCAAAAAACTCAGGGGAGGGGGAGGAGGGGGAGGAGGAGGAGAATTATCAGCAGAACCAGTAGTAACAGATGCATCAAGAAATCTTACTTGAACATTAAAAAAATACACAGCTAAAACAATAAAAACATTTATTCAAGTGGAATGTGGCTAAAAATCTACATTCTGTTTCTATCGACTGGTTTAAGGAATCTTTGGCAACAATCCTGACATAAGATTCAATGTACAGAACGATCGATGTTACTTTTGAAAGACTGATGAGAGTTGATGAATGTATTAAAAATAATGTGCAGTTTAGGTTGAGGAAGGAACTGTTACCTCCATGAGAGTCTGAAGAAGATCTGAGCAAGAGCCAAGGAAATAGGACACTGCGTTGTCACTCATCCCTACTTCCTGTTTGACAAAGAGGAATTCATTTGTAAAAAAACCTTCTTGAATATGTTTCAAAATATTTGTAGACAGAAGTGGCTGTATTCATAGCAAATCCCAGAAATCAACTATACATTTAATGCAAAAAGAGGTATCTGAATAGTTAAAAATGAGTCATGCAAGCCTCAGTATTCAATGCATTTTTTTAATTTATAAAGTTCTTTGACAAAATATTATATATATATACATATATATATATGTTAAAGTTGCAGCTCATTGCAGCTCTGTTAAAGTTGTAGCAACGTTTCAGGAGAATCTCATCTGCCATCATCAGGCTTCTGAATGGAAGTGTGTCTCCTCTGTTCAAATTGAGGCTGGTCTCTTCTGATTGGCTATATAACCTGGGTCTGTGTTCATTGGACTGGAGTTTGATTGATTGGTGTTTCTGGTTTCTTCTGTCTGTTTTGTGGCTTTGATTGGCTGGCAGCACTCTGTTCTTGTGTTGGAGGCTTTCAATGCTGCTTGGCTTCGTGTGCAAAGGACGGCTGCTCTCATCAGCAAGCTGGGTTTCACCTGGGTGCCTGGTGGTGGGGGTGTTTGAGTTGGAGGCATCAGAGGGAGTCTGTCTGTGTTCAGGTGTGGGGGTGTTTGAGTTGGAGGCATCAGAGGGAGTCTGTCTGTGCTCAGGTGTTTGTCTGTTTTGTGGTGTGGAGATCTTTTCTATTGAGAGTGCACGGCTTCCAAATGATTGACAGTCTGTGGAAAATCATCTCTTCTATTCATGCTGTCAGGTCTTTTTTCAATCTCTATGGCTTCTCTGATAGCTTAAAAAAACATATATAATATATATATATATAGAGCTTAAAAAAACATATATATATATATAATATATATATATATATATATATATAAATATTATATAATATATATATATATTATATATATATATATATATATATATATATAATATATTGTGCTGTTTTAGCTTCTTCGGGTATTATCCACGTCATTGTAGTTTCTGTTAAAGTTAGCTCACTTGTAGTTCTGTTAAAGTTGTAGCAACGTTTCAGCAGAATCTCATCTGCCATCATTCAGGCTTCTGAATGGAAGGGTGTCTCACAGTTCCTCTGTTTCAAATTGAGGCTGGTCTATTCGATGGCTATTAACCGGGTCTGTGTTCATTGGACTTGGAGTTTGATTGATTGGTGTTTCTGGTTTCTTCTTCTGTTTTGTGGCTTTGATTGGCTGCAGCACTCTGTTCGTGTGTTGGAGGCTTTCAAATGCCGCTTGCTTCGTGTGAAAAGGACGGCTGCTCTTCATCAGCAAGCTGAAACGTTGCTACAACTTTAACAGAACTACAATGAGCTACAACTTTAACAGAACTGAAACGTTGCTACAACTTTTAACAGAACTACAATGAGCTACAAACTTTAACAGAACAGCTTGCTGATGAAGAGCAGCCGTCCTTTCACACGAAGCCAAGCGGCATTGAAAGCCTCCAACACAAGAACAGAGTGGCTGCCAGCCAATTAAAGCCACAAAAACAGACAGATAGAAACCAAGAAACACCAAATCAATCAAACTCAAGTCCAATGAACACAGACCCAGGTTAATAAGCCAATCAGAATAGACCAGCCTCAAATTGAAACAGAGGAACTGTGAGACACACTTCCATTCAGAAGCCTGATGATGGCAGATGAGATTCTGCTGAAACGTTGCTACAACTTTAACAGAACTTACAATGAGCTACAACTTTAACAGAACTACAATGACGTGGGATAATACCCGAAGGAAGCTAAACAGCACAAATGTAAGTACCGCGAGAGCTTAAAAAAATAAAAAAAACAATATATATTATATGTTTTTTAAGCTTTTCGTGGTGGTACTTACATGTGTGCTGTTCAGTTCCCTCGGGTATTCCGACGTCATTATAGTGCTGTTAAAGTTGTAGCAACGTTTCAGGCAGAATCTTCATCTGCCATCATCAGGCTTCTGTATGGATGTGGGTCTCAACAGCCTCTGTGTTTCAAATTCGAGGCTGGCCTATTCTGATTGCCTGTGAGTCTAGGTCTGTGTTCACTGGACTTGAGTTTGATTGATTGGTGTTCTGGTTTCTTCTGTCTGTTTTTGGGCTTTGATGGCTGGCAACACTCTGATTTCCTGTGTTGGAGGCTTTCAGTGAGCTTGGCTTCATGTAAAAGGACGGCTGCTATCCATTAGGAAAGCCAGGTTTCACCTGGTGCCTGGTGGGGGGGGTGTTTGGAGTTGAGGCATCAGAGGGAGTCTGTTTGTGGCTCAGGTGTTTGCCTGGTTTGTGGTGTGGAGATCTTTCTATGAGAGTGCAGGCTTCCAAATAATTGACAGTCTGCTGGAATCACCTCTTCTATCTCCTGAAAGCATGAATAGAAGAGATGATTCCAGCAGACTGTCAATCATTTGGAAGCCTGCACTTCCAAATAGAAAGATCTCCACACCACAAAACCAGGCAAACACCTGAGCACAAACAGACTCCCTCTGATGCCTCCAACTCAAACACCCCCCCACCAGGCACCCAGGTGAAACCTGGCTCTCCTAATGGATAGCAGCCGTCCTTTCACAGCACGAAGCCAAGATGCCACTGAAAGCCCTCCAACACAGGAACAGAGTGTTGCCAGCCAATCAAAGCACAAAACAGACAGAAGAAACCAGAAACACCAATCAATCAAAACTCCAAGGTCCAGTGAACACAGACCTAGACTCACAGCCAATCAGAATAGGCCAGCCTCGAATTTGAAACCAGGAGGCTGTGAGACCCACATCCATACAAAAGCCTTGATTGGCAGATGAGATTTGCTGGAAACGTTGCTACAACTTTAACAGCACTACAATGACGTGGGATAATTACCGAGGGAAGCTGAAAAGCACACACATAACACACACACACACACACACACACACACACATATATATATATATACACACACACACACACATATATATTATATTTGTTTTTTTTAAGTTTTCGCGGGTACTTACATGTGTGCTGTTCAGCTTCCTTGCGGTATTATCCCATGTCATTGTAGTGCTTTTCAAAGTTGTATGGCAACATTTCAGCAGAATCTCATCTGCCATCATCAGGCTTCTGTATTGAGTTTCGTATCAGAAGCCTGATGATGGCAGATGAGATTCTGCTGAAACTGTACTACAACTTTAAAAGCATTACAATGACGTGGGATATACCCGAAGGAAGCTGAACTGCATTCATGTACTGTATATACTCGCATATAAGCCGACTCGCTATAAGCTGACCCTTTAAAAAACTGCCTGAAAATGAGGATTTTTGAAAAAAACTCGCATATAAGCTGACCCCCAAATACCATGGTCAATGCTTTTTTTCCCCCAAATTGGGGGTCGGCTCAATACACGATAAATCTGGCTGCTCGACTTCGTGCGGATGAGAGCCAAGACTCTCATTCGCCTTCGCGGGCAGCGCTTCGCCGCGATGAGAGTTTCTTTGCCTTCATCGCACGAAGCCGCTGCCGGCGAAGGCGATGGAGAGTCTTGGCTCTCATCGCATTAAAGTCGGGCACCAGATTATTCGCGTATAAGCCGACCCCCAAATTTGGTGGGAAAAAAAAAGCGTGTATCTAAAGTCGGCTTATATGCGAGTATATACGGTAAGTACCCGCGAAACTTTATATATATATATGTGTGTTGTGTGTGTGTGGTGTGTGTGTGTTGTTGTTCTTTTCCCCCATGGAAAAGAAAAACCTAAACAATTTCCTAACACATCTAAACAGCACACACCCCAAAATCAAAATCACCCGTGCAAACGGAAATAAACAAACAACTACCATTCCTACATGTAACTAATCTACAAAAGAACAGATGGCACACTAGGACACACCGGTATACCAGAAGAAACACACCAACCGCTACCTCAACACCCAATTCCCACCACCACCAGCACAGATAAACTCCGTAGCCAAATAACACTAATCACCAGAACCAAACGCCTGGCAGACAAGACACATTTAAAGACTGAACTATGCACCCTGACTAAAGTACTGACAGCCAACGGCATCCACAAAAACCAAAATCACCAGCTTGATCCACAAAAAAACACTAAGACATATTGGAGACCTAGAAGATCAACAGACCTATGGAACAGCTGTCCTGCCCTACATAAGAGGTACTACAGACAAAATCAGTAAGATACTGCACAGGCATCACATCAAGGACTGCCTTCAAAACAGACAAAAAAAATAGCAGCCATCCTTTTTAGAAACCCCAAAGATAAAAATGACCTGGAAAACCAAGGCATATATGAAGTTCCCTGTGCATCATGCCCGGCCAATAGAAGAATAAATACCCGCCTGGATGAACAACAAAAATGCAATGTAAAAAGCTGGAAAACACACCCTCCTCACTAGTCCAACACATGAAAGCCACAGGTCACAACATCAACTTCATTGCACTAAAACCCTAGCCACTAATCGAAAACCCCAGCCACAGGAATCATCAGAGAAGCCATAGAGATTGAAAAAAAGACCTGAAAGCATGAATAGAAGAGATGATTCCAGCAGACTGTCAATCATTTGGAAGCCTGCACTCTCAAATAAGAAATACCACAAGCCAGGCAAACACCTGGGCACAAACAGACTCCCTCTGATACCTCCAGCTCAAACACACCCAGATGAAACCTATATCATCATTAGTTAAATTTGTATTTAAATAAATTGAAAATTACTAGATATGTTTATCTGCCTCCAATAATTTTTCAGTGTCATATGTTATTGGCAAGATGAAATCATAAGTAAAAAATGAATCTCACCTTCTTATAAAAGTTGGCCATTTGAGGATAATGAAAATTTAGGATTTAAATGGGGGGTGGGGAGATACATTAGCTGGCATCAAATACTAATCTAGAATGATTTTTTAAAGATTACAAAATATCCAGATTAAAATAAGGATTCTCTGAAAAGACCCAAATCTGAATGCTTGTACAACTTTACTAAAGTTTCAAAAATTTGAAAAGATGTAGACACACAGGTAGCAAGTTTATAAAAATGATATATTTTCCATCAAGAATTCTATATAATATATTATTTGTGGAGTTTCAATCATAGTTGTCCAATGCTATTTCTTTAGGAGAAAAATGTTGAACCAATTCAGCACAAGGCTGCTCAGACCTTTTCCTAGTTTGTTCTTCCAGTTGAACTTTAAAAGAAACCTGAGCAACTGGCATCAGCATCATTTCTAATATAACAGAGGTGGTTGTGGCGGTATTCAAATAATTTAACAACCAGTTCTCTGCCCTAATGATTTCTTCCAACAACCTGTTCACCAAACTGCTGAGAAAGTTAACAACTGGTTCTCCCAAAGTGGTGCCAACTGACTAAATCCCACTACTGAGAGGTAGATAATGGATGTGGACCTTACTTATTCGGAAACAAATTCTGCATCTCTCAACCAAATCTGATTGACAAGTGGGCCAGCAAATGCACTTGTTTGTAGCAATAATTTCTTAAATGGGCAGGTGATTGAGCTAGATGGTCTCTTCCAATCTTTAGATTCAGTGAAAAAAATTTTGTTTTTAACTTTGCAGAGAAACAAATGAAAGCTCATTCACATAAATATCAGAACTACCTTATTCTTGTAAAAACATGCTTAAGTCATGTTCGCTTCAGGGAAATTTGTCTTATACATGATCTTACATTAAAAACCGAAAATAATAGGTGTCTCTTGGGCTGAGCTCAGAGAAAGGCGAGCCAAATAAAAAGATTACTGAGCTGGAAGCCAAGTCTATGACCTTAGCGTAAGTTGGCAGAAATCCCCAATTGCTGTTTGACATAGATATCATCAGACCTTGTATTATGATAATACATATTTTAAATAAAGAAAAAGGATTACTTGCCCGTCTGCATAACCTGTCCTTTGGTGCTTTTCCAACCTATGACAAAAATTTGTTTAGAAGGACTCAATACATTAATATATTCCATCAAACAGGTAAGTTGTTATCTCTTTTCACCACAAATGAAGTTTTTCATTTTATGATTTTTTATTTTTAAAAAACACCTCCCTACTTCCCATACGTTTATGCGTATGCGTGAAATAACATTTCTTTTAAGCTATGACTAGTAGTTAAGTCTTAGTGCTTTTCCTCAAAACTAATTATTTCAAACTTTTAATTAACTAATTAGTAAATCAGTTTAGACTTATATTTCTAGCCTGGTGCCTTAAGCTCACTCCTGAATTGCTACTGAGTGCAAAGGATATATCCTAAGAGCTGCTGACTGCCTACTCACAGGAGTAGATCTGTAATTTGGGGAGATTGCATGACTACCATGTGAATCCAGAAAAATATTCAGCTGGTTGAAGTAAGTGTTGACAGATGTAGCAAGCATGTCCACATCTCTTCTGTAGTATGTAATACTTTTCCTAATGGCTTCCAAATCAAAAGAACTAACAGTTCTACTTTCTACTGTTTTGATTAGACACCACCTTATGTGCTGTGTCTTGTTTTGCACTCCACATAGGGTAATAATATTCAAGTATCTGAATGCAATTAACAAAGAAAGCTCTTTTCTCCAGAATGCCAACGATGAAATAATGAATTTAAATTAAAGGAAGGCAGGTTTCAATTGAATTGGCAGGAGAAGTAAAATGAGCAGTGTTTAAGAGTGGAACCAAATTGCCCTGAGAGGTAATTAGCTCCTCTTCATTGAGTAGGCAGAAGTAGAAGCCTAACAGCTAACTACCAGAATTGTATAACTTAGATTCAGTCATAAGAAGGGTTTGAACTTAGTGATCTGAAAGTCTAAGCCCATACAGCTAATCAAGTTTTATTTACTAAGAGTCCTCATATGAACGAAATATTAGATATTCTATTTAACTTGGTTTTTAACATACATACCTTGTCCATTAAGTAGGTAGCAGCAGAAAGCCTTTTCGCTATGAATGTGTTCCACATCATTAAAGCAATTCCTGAAATAATTACACAAATTTAGGCCCAGCTAAAAGCAACATCAATGGTTTTGCCAGGTGAACTCATAGACTGCATGTTTCAAAAACACTAAAAGTAAGTATATATACACGGTTTACTTATATATAAATTCCAAGCAGTTTTATTAACAATGTAACAGTAATTGATTGTGGCTAATGGTTACAGCTTAGGAAAGCCAACATAAAAATATGTGCTTTTAGAAAAAACTGAAAAATCTAAAATGTCTGGACCTGATGAACAGCTAAGACTATGTCCTTCCACGGGAACAGTTCACCCCAGAGGTCCACCTGCAAGTGGTAATTAAGTGTAACCTGAAAACCATGGATAAAGATCCATGAGGGAGGGAGGGAGTTGAATATCACTACTTTCATTAAATGAGTAGGAATTTTGATTTGAGAGAGGCTCAGCCCTTCTCACATTTCCTGTATTTGCAAACAATAGTGTGTTGGTTGGAGAGGTTTTCAAATTATTTATAATTAATAAGCATTTACTATTGTAATGGGGCACTGACAAACATGACAATGTTTACTGTGAACCAAGTCCAGCTTTGACACTGATTTGAGAATACTTCAGTACTTCCATGCAGTTTTAATTTGCAGATAAAAATGACAGCTGTGGATCCCTCAACACATAGACACTTCTGAATCAAATTCTCTACTTCACTTTGATACATCCAAAATATTTTCTTTATTCTTACCATGTTGAATATGAGCACTATCAATGCATCTGAGATGATCTATGGCTCTGGTGAGAAAATGTGCTTCCTTGGATTAGAAAAACAGAAATGACCAATATTAGTCAGTGCAATGAAGCACATAACAGTAACTTTCCCAATTACTTATTAAGTATTTCAATTAATTATTTCAGGTTTTGTTATATTTTTTTCTGCATGCAGGTCTCTTTGATCAGATGGTGTAGGCCATGACACATACAAATGCTATCTACTCACAAAAGCTAATTTAAAAAAAAAACCCTACTGTTCTGTAATTTTTTTTCAGCTTTGTTCAAGTTATTCAAGTAGAAGTTGACTCTTCTCAAAGTTTAAAGAAAAGCTACAATAACCACAAAACAGCATATAATGGGACATATAATAAATAATTTCTAAATATTCTGATATATTATTTAAGGTTATTTGATATATCGGTATCAAATATTTGATAAATTATATTAAATATATTTGATATATTTTATTTTAATTACCATACCCTGGTAATTGCAGCAAAGTTGTAATAGTGATAAAGTACAGTTTGTATTGTTGACATATACCCCAATCTTCCATTAAAACAGTTTCTGTACCAATACAAAGTGTTCCTTTTCTCAATCTTCAAAACAGTGACAGCTCAATATAATAGTGCTAACTTGGGAAGAACATTTACATGCTATCACATCTAATAAATTTTGACAATATAATGTGTTTTATCATTGTGAAAAAAAGAGGAGAGGAAACCCAAATACCAAAATAAAATTATCATACAATCATAAGGCTAAATGGGAACTTGAAGTTCTTCTAGTCCCCTTACCCTTATACCAACCGTACCAACCATAAATGGTTGTCCAATCTTTTCTTGAAAACCTCCAACAATAACTCCAGGAGGCAGCTATTCCATTGTGTCGTGGCACCAAGAACTGGATGCAATATTCCAAGTATGGCCTCACTAGTACATATAGAACTAATACATATAGTCTAGAACTATCATTTCCTGTGAACTTGGTGCTATCCCTCTGTTGATCCAGCCTAAGACTGCATTGGCTTTTTTGGCAATTTTTAAGTAATTTTTTAAGCCTACTGAGCCTGAATAAGAAATAATGAATTATTTTCAGTATTTGAAAATGTCAGGTAAGATCGTGTGTATCATAAAAAACAAAGAGTAAGGAAATGAAAGGCTTCCTTTACCTCTGGGTCTTTGTTCCACTGTACAACATACTCCCAGCAGGAATGTGCATGGAGTATATCCATCTCCAGGCTGCAAGGAAACTGTTCATATGCTAAATGAAGTAGTTCTGGGAACATGTTTTAACAAAAGATAATTATTATTTTGCATTCCATTGTTGCACTAAACAGAAATGAAGAGCATGTCTGAAAATATTTTTTACCTAATATGGACTCCATGCTTGGCTGGTCTTCTCCATCCTCACCTACAAAATTGCTGTCAGTCTGCTGTGGTTCCTCCTTGCTTCCTGCTTCATTTTTCTGTCGACCTAATCTGAGTAAGGACAAACTGAGGTCTTGCTTAAAAATCCATTTGGCTACACTGTCAGCAATGCCTCCTAAATAAAAGTCAAAACAGTCTAGCATCAGTTTGCAAATACCCAGAAAAGAGTTATTCTTTCTTTCTATTGTAATCTTAAACTATGGAATTTGCTGCTATCGGATATACCTGTGATAGTGAACCTATGGCACGCAGAGCCATTTGTGTGGGCATGCGAGCCCCAGCCTAAATTACCTGCACTGCACATATCTCCCAGCTGATTTTTGGCCTGTTTGAGGTGGTTTTCACCCTCCCGGAGGCTTGAGGGAAGCCTCTGCCTCCTTAGGAGGCTAAAAAACGGGCCTTCTGGAAATACCAGAAGTGCCAAAATGGGCCCATTTTTCAGCCTCCCGAGGTGGCAGAGGCTTCTCTCGAGCCTCCGCGAGGGCAAAAACAGCTTCAAACGGGCCAAAAATCAGCTAGGAGACATGCACATGTGCAGTGCTGGTAAGAGGGCAGGTTGGGGTTATTGCACGTACATGCACAGGGGAGTAGGGTGCATTGCATTCTGGGTGCCAGCGCTATTGCACATATGCAGTTTCAGCACACCACAACAAAAAGGTTCGCCATCACTGGGATATACTAATGCACAAATAAGGAGACAAGATTGGATGAATTCATGGGAGTGCTTGGTTTTCAGTGACTACTACATTGGGGATTTCATTTTATCTATAAACAGTTAAAGCATTTATAAATATACAGGTCAGATGACTGTACAACTGACTCACAAGCAGCATACATTTTAATGCTGACTCTTTAAATAGTTGATCAACATCTTGTCCATGCCTGTGTGTCTGGGAGTGTGGATTGCTGTTTCTGTGCATGTTTCAATCGGCATAAGATGAAAATGGTTTGAAGGACAGTGCCTGGGGGTTCAGCATAGCCCAGGAATCCTGGTAGCCTTCTGAGCTTCCTCTGCTTTTCTTCTACCTCTCATGCTACTCAACCCTTCTCAGGCTGGCTGACCCTGCAGGATTTGAGGAGACTATAAACCTGTATCAAGATTACACCTTTCAAACCAGTGAGTTCTTATATGAAAGCGGTACTAGATTTCAGGGCATGAGGGAAGAAGTGAAATTGGGATGAACTGGACCACTCGGGGTGGGAAGGTGTGTCATCCTACATAGACCAAGCTTCATGTGTCAATGTGGCATTTAGGTGGGCTATTTATTTATTATTCTATGTGCATCGCCATTTGCAATCCTATTCCTTATGGAACGTAGACTTTGTTCAGGATAAAATATCATGAAACTATCCCCAAGAGGATTTCAATAGAAATACACTGACGGTCAGTCTCAGTTCCCTTTCTTTTCTGCAATTTCCTATTCCATTTCACACATTTCTCTGGGGATTCTCCTGGGCTGAGTTCCAAGCAGCTATCTCAGGAGAAGAAATTAACTGCCACCCCTTCCCATCCCAACCCTTGGGAGGGGGGGGGCAATCACCTTTTCCTCCTTCAAGCAATTTCTTTACAGAAAGTCTCCCAAGAGGCTCAGCCTGAAAAGAAGAAGCTGGGCTTGTCTTCTTGCTCAGTTTACTATTCAGAAGTGTCTGAAGTATTAGGCAATCCTCTAGTTGTTTCAGGAGAAGCTTCCAGTATTCTATATCAAGAGAGAGGGCTTCCCAGGAATCTGTATCAGCACCTACAGTTATTTGGGGAAACTAATAAAAAAATTGTTTGTGAACTTTTCATATTATCAACCTGACATTTTACATATTGTGTGCAGAATGTCCAGATTTACAAACTTCAATGATGAAAGAAGAAAATAAGTTACAGCTTTCTGTCATATGTTCAGTACATCTGTATTGTATTCGTACGTGCTATTTTTAAGAAGGTTCCCTTAGAGATGAGGAATAGCAAGAGATGCACCTTCAGAACATAAGGTGTTCACACATTTCATATTAAATTGCCAGAAGTTTAAATTGAGGATGGAAAGAAGCTGGCAGTGCTGCTCTACTTCATCTAAAAATAAAACTGGTGAAGAGAGAGATCTGCATCTCTTCAACTCCTTGGAGAAAGGACAAGATAACATAAATACATGTATTATTATCTGTGTTCACAGAAGGGCTAAGATATAGCATGAGCAAATTCATAAACAGTCAACTTTTGTTCAGTAAGAAGTAACATTTGCATTTTGTTTACATTACATTTTTTCTACTGATGCTTAATGTGCTTATTAACAATAATAAACTTTAAAGTAATTGTAACCTAAACATGTAAACAAATGAATCAAGGCAAGGAAAAAGACACTAGCACTGAACCAGTTCAATTTTTCTTCTAAAAACAAATCAGGAGACGCCAAAATTTTGTTGGCATCTTCTAGTAAGAGAATTACAGAAATCCTAGCCTCTTTGAACAGCAAGTTCAAAGGCCTGGTAACAGCTGTATTGAATTTGGTATAGCCTTTTCATGGTATTCATAATGATTAAGCAGCATATGAAATTCAGTTGCATCCTGTATTGTCTCTATAAATAAACAATGAGACCTCACTTGTACATTTTCCAAGATACTTTATAATTGGATGTTTAGCGGCAAGTATTAAGAGTTGATTATTTATTTTGGGTAGGGAGACCCTTTTTTTTTTTGCTATGTAGTCAAGGACAGAATCTGAAGTTACTTACCTTTTTTTCTGCAACGCTATCACTTATCTGTGATGTTACTGAATGCCCAACATGAGCAAATACCAAAGCAGCTCCATTATTCTCAGACTGAATACAGGTTGTTCTCATCTGCTGCCACCAGGGGGAAATGGACTGAGAATCCCACGAATCATCTGTAGCAACCAAAGTCAAAAACATGCATATGGGATGTCAACCACAATTAGAAAATACATTTACTACAGATGTTTTATTCCCAAATATTCACTTGTGAGCAGGGATTCTTGTTTACTGATAGACTAAGAGAAACTATAAAAAACAAAAGGTTGGGCAAGGATCTGTACATTTGGAGACGTCAGGTAGCTGTTAAGAAGGGGAGAGGATTAATTACCCACAGTAAGATCAAAGGAGTATTTGCAAAGTCTGTCAACTGAGCATGTGTTATGAAAGATGACCTTGATGGAGATTTACAAGATCTGTTAACAATAAGTGACAAGAAAGGAGAGATGGTTATCAGACTTGCAAGGTTGATTTCAATTTCACTCAGAGACTAAAACTATTTTTATTGGGAGTGGCTATAACACAATTTTGCAAGTCTGATCATGCAGTATCTCCTCCCCTTCTTATAATCTTATGGATTAGGGAGGTCTCTCTACCTGAACCTCTTCCACACTTTCTATTTGTGTGGACTTAAGAAGTGTTTGATTGCTTTGTAACAGATCTTGCATATCTCCGTCAAGGTAATTTTCTAAACTCTCTACAGCACGTGGATATTCAGATCTTTTCAACAACATCATGGGAATTTTTTTATTTGCATGCAACATTAGGTTTGTAATATCTGCTTTTGATCTCTGGCAACCTCCTGTTTTCAGAAATTGAGCATGTTCACTGAACCTCTCCCACCTGTCATTCTGCTCAAAAGGGACAACGCAGCTTGAAGGCAGCAAACTGACTGGGTTCTTTGAAGAAAGGTCTTTTCCTTGGAAAGCCACACACTGAGCAGAAGGGACTAAAAAAAAGAGATAGAAAGTTTTGGAGGTTTAATGAGAATAGATTTAAGAAATCACTTTTCCAATCAATTTAGTAAAATTTTCTAAACAAAAGAGAAGTTATTTCAATATTCCTCTGTTGATCACTGCATTAATATTGCTAATATCCCCTAGAGACATACAGTATTTCAAATTTGAAATCCTAGTCATATGTATTTCTTCAATAATTCTTTCTCATTTTAATCATGATTTAATTGGGATTCCAGTCCCCTATCTTCCACATTTACATTCCACAAACAGCTATCCTAATTTTGAAATGCCAAACATTTTTTCTGAATAAGCAAAACTGCTTTTAATTTTTCCCAGATACATTTCAACAAAGTAGATAATCTCAACAGAATTTTCATCCATAAGACTTTTTTTTTCCATTTTAGTTGCATAGCAACTAACTGTGTGTTGCATGTGTCCTGTCAAAGAACCCTCCTGTCAAAGGTCTAGGGTTCACTGGTTTCCCATGCCTCAATTAAATTCCAAAGGAAGATACCATAAGGGAATTCCTTAGTAGGGGGTTTCTTCCAAATCAGAAACCATGAATAAATGAAAAGAGTATAAAGAATGTAAAATATGTTTAACAAGAAATAAATAGAAGCAGCCTTAAATCTTCACAAATATATCTAAAATTCCCCATGAATAAAGCAGAGAATTAGAAGCCTTTTTTCACAGGGAAAGAAAACTGCAGAAACTAAAAGATAAATTTCAGTACAGTACTTCATGGAAGTAAATTTAAAAAGAAGTGTCTCAATCTTCACTCCTGGTAAATGCCTGGACAAATCCTTAGTTTTCTAGGTAATATTTTTGAATGTTTTTTTTTACCCTGCCATCAGGATATTCCTTCTTCCTCCTTTTTTCCCCACAATAACCCCATTGAATGGGCTGAGCTGAGAGAGACTGACTGGCCAAAATAATCCAGCCAGCTTTCATGTCTAAGGCAGGGCTAGAACTCTCAGTCTCCTGTTTCTAGTCTGGAGTCTTAATCACTAGACCAGGGTTGTCAAACTCCCAGATGCATTACGCACTAGCCATGCCCACTCCCAGTTTAGCAATGGGGAAAAAAGTCCCAATACATCACATGATGCCACCATGGCGACGTGAGTTTGAGACCCCTGCACTAGACCAAACTGACTCTGTAACAAGTTAAGCATCCCATTTTTATGATGGAGATGTAGCAAGATTGGTTTTATTTCATATGCCTTTTGTTGCAGGTCAGTAATATAATGATGAATTCAATTAAATTCAAAACTCTTTAAAACACACAGGAATACAAATGGGCAAATTGTTTCTATATATAAATGTCTTCATTTCCTCATCTCTTCCATGTTTTATTTCTATTCCCCACCCACTTAATGCTATAATTTTGACTCTTAATCATGTATTTCCCATATATTTGCTATAAACCAATCAGCAATTAGAATATAGGCCTGGTGATCACAATAAAGAATAAAAGGCAACACTCACCAATAATATCTGGGGGCTAAATCCTGCAGACTTCAGAGTTTGACACATTTCTTCTGTTGAACATTCTCCATGTAAACATTTCCAGAAAAAAAAACCTCCTGTACATACACACAGAAGACATCATACATTTTTCACTTCTTCAACCCTCTGTTTCACCCATTAAATTCTTTCTGATTGAAAACAGAACAATCTATCAGAAGGTGAAGATCAGATCTATTCACAGTGAGAGTAAATTACATTAATGAGAGCTATTTATATTCTGCTTTCTCCTCCTGTTTACAGGTAGTCAATTTATGGCCATTCATTTAACAATGGGTCAAAGTTATGACAGCCTTGGTAAAAATAACTTACGATCTGTTCTCCCATTTATGATTAATGCACCTCCCCTGTGATAACACGATCTCAATTTGGCTGTTTGGCAACTGGCTTGCATTTATGATCAGCTGCAGCATCCTGTTGCCACGATAGCAATTTACACTTTTTTTTGCAAATTTGGAACAAAAAAAACACATCAGGGAAACTGAATTCATTTAACATGATTCACTTAACAAGCAGCATAAAAATTGGGTCCAGCTCAACTTATGACTGCAATGCAAATGACTTATGCTGGAAATTCCAGGCCTAATTGTGTTCATAAATTGAGGACTACACTCTTGTTCTAATTGCACTAAGCCAATGTTATTTCCATTGCATAGATCAAGGCAAGTCTTTAGTCTGCTCTGTAAAGAGTACTTCCTTATATTAATGTTTTCAGGAGGCTCCGTTAGAAAAACTTCCTAACTAAATTAAAAAAAAGAAATCTATTACCCAACTGGAAAACTCCTTAGCTATGGTTATGTTAATAATCCAAGCTCATACCTAAAGCCACGTATTCCTTGTCATCTAACTTTTTCACATTAATTGCATCTTTTTCATAATCCAGGTAATCCAAGAAAGTTTTCACAGACAGTATTCCATCTTTATCCTCTACAAAATGTACTGAAGGCTGGGTATTCTGCTGTTTATACTTCTCAAGTAACATCTGGAGCCTAGTGAATTCTTTTTCATCTAAGCGGAGTAATTTAGCCAAGATCTTAAAAGCAATAAAACATAAATAAGAGAAAATCAGATTTACCCTTGAAACTGGTCTCATATTCATTCATCACAATTTCTCTGATAATAAAGTTTTATTTAAGATATTTTGCTAAGTAGTTGTTATGTTGCAGGGTTCAGCATATTTTTCCCAATATCCCTTGTACCATTGCAGAAAATATTGAGAGAATCTTACTCACACTGAATTTATTTCATGCAACAATTAAATGTATTGATATTTCTAAAAATGTTTGCTTGGACATCTGATATAGCTCACATTTCAAATATATAGCTACCCATTAATTAATAAAGTTGTTAAATATATTTAAAATGCATTCTATTTTGAACTGGATACATAGATGGAAGTAACCTAGAATACTAATAGAACTAATTTAATTCTAGTCCTATGTCAAAGGTTTTCTCAAGAAGGCTATTGAAATCAGCATCATATAACTTATTTCATATAATTTTATGAAAAGCAAAAGAAGATCTCATAACAAATAGAGTTTACCACAAAAAGTATATTACACTGACCTACTACTGCCCAATTCTAGAGCCATTAATTTTTATCCTCATTTTATCATTTTATACCGACAAAAATATGTGCACAATATATAAAGCAAGGCTTGGTACTTCCCTAAGGTTGACATGTTAAACACCAACACAACTAAGATGCCAATTTTTTGATAAAATATCTCCTTAATACAGAATATTGTCAGTTCCAATTTCAGAATAGTAAGTTCAAACAGCAGTGTTCAATGTCGTAGATCCACCTGCATAAATGGGCTTCCTTGTGCAGTGCATACAAGTCCAAGATAGAAGGAGCAGGAAGACTGTGGAAATCATTTGGCCTTTTGCTTGCAGAGATTTTATAACTGAACTTGATTAGTGCTACAGGAAGCATTGATGATATGATTGTTGGAAGTACAATTCCCCCCTCTTCTAGGGAAACAGCTCTCACCCTTTGTGAAGTAGGGCTATTAAAATAGCTGGAGACAGCTTATTTTTCACAACAAAGGAAGGAGAAAATTACAGGCATGAGATACACAGGAAAAAAACCCCTTTCCCATAGAAATCAAATAGATGGCAAGTTATAAAAACTTGTGAAAATCCTTTCCCATAGAAATCAAATAGATGGCAAGTTATAAAAACTTGTGAAAAGCAAACCAAAAAGCATGGCAGGAAGGAAACATGATAGCAGACAAGCAGCCACAAAGGATCAGGACCATAAAACCAAGATCCCAGGAAGAGATCCCAGAGAGACAGGAACTCAACACACACAAATCAAAGTCTTCAAAGATTCACACCTACAAATCAAAGAACCTGAAGTGTATAAAAGAGAGGTTTTTCTACTCATTTATTAGATTAATCCTAGGAATGCTGTGAGATTTCTTATCTGCCTCCCTATTAATAAACTGATTCTGACTTCCAAGCAGCTGACCAAATCATTTTGCATTTCTCCCAGCCCGGAAATTTGAATCCACAAAAGGAAAGAACTCTGCCTATTCCTTAAAGGGCAAGGTTTTCTTTTTACCTTTCCTCATGACCTAGTTGAATAATGAAATATCTGCAAGCAAACAACCAAGCTTAGAAAGCACTAAGAACTGAACAGTTCAACACTGACCTACAAATATTGTCTTCTTGCCTGCAGGAGGAAGACTCCATTGTGCTCACAAAGTCCATAAATGCACTCTTACATACCATAAATATATTTTTATTTTTAAAAAAGGGCTGTATGATTTTTTAAAATTTTCTTACACACACGTCTGCATTTCAACGCAGTTTTTCTTTTCATAAAATCAAGTTTCACAGTACTCACATTATCAGATGGCTCTGTCTCAGGCTGTATAATTTGAGAATTTAGATTGGTGACTGACTCATGAAGCTGCAGCAGTTTTAATTTATTTGTGCAGAACTGTAACAGCCCTTCATCAATATAATCCATCTCTAGACAAAGTGACAAAAAGGAAAATAATGCCCATTAGTCTCAATGAATGTGCAACTGAGCTGTTAAACCTTTCTGCAGCTTCATTATACAGCCTTCTAAGTATGGTATTTTCAATGTACAACAGCCGGCAGGAAGATACCATTTCATCAAGTTAAATCCTGGAGAGGTTTTGTCTACAGGCAAAACAGGCAGTTGAAATCAAATCCAACCCAAACAAAAAGCAACATTTAAAAGCTCATAAGTATCTAAGAAAGATGTTTCTATGAATTCTCCAGCTTATAATACTCATCTGCAAGATGAATTTCCTACAAGCTGCCTCCTCCTCATTCTTACTTTATTTATTTTATTTCCATAGTCATCATCTCAACAAATGATTTGCCTCCCAGTGTTGAAAAATGAACATTCAATCCACAATCGTTAAGAGCCCTCCAGATTTTTATTTGAAAAATTTAGTATTTTTATTGTACCTTTTCCTACTGAAGCAACTCCAGCCTTCTGAACAAGAAGTATGGCCTTATCTTCATCACTATCATAAATTGTGTTGTCTCGATTTCTTATTTTATAAGTTGGAACCAAATCATGATCCTTGGGCTGCCTTGCAAGTTTTATCTGCTTTAGGGTCCTATCTAAAAATTGTAACTGTTTGCCAGAATTCCCTGGTGGAATTTCTAGCGGGCACAACTGTCCTTCCTATAGAAACATTGGTCTCTCACCTCAAACAGATGACTGATATAGTCACTCTGGATACCTTCCCTCCCTCTATTACTAGTTCAAAAGACCTTGATATGAAAAAATATGGATGACAGCAAGACTGGAGGTGGAAGAACATAAAGATGACAAGACTTTTCCTCAACACAGGTTAAAGGAAGGATGATGCCACACAGAATGTTATAATCAGGGCTGGGATGCTACCAGTTCTGCCTGGCTCTATAGAACCGGTAGCTCTGAAGAGCAGCAGACACCAAACCGGTTCTGTGTTTGCTGTGTTTGGCCCACCTGCCTGCCCGGGCTCTTACCTGTCCTTTATTTCCTGCTTTTTCAACCTCAGCTGCTTTGCGCGGCACAGCTGAGGTTGAAAAAGCAGGAAAAAAGTGGCATTTCAAATGCTGCGCACTCACGCGCTGTACTTTTCAGCTGTCCGGGCAGCACAGCTTAAGGTATTTTTACACGCATGTACAGCGCACATCAGGCTCAAAACGTAGTCACTGAACCGGTAGTAACACCGGTTGAATCCCACCTGATTATAATGGATGTTACAATGAATTTATCTGACATAAACTTCAAAGGAAGAATACAAGCAAATCTCCAGTGATATACTTATGAAAATATTTGATACAATCATTCATTTTAAACAACATATTACATTACGTTTCCAGTGAGCAATTCCCATTTTTGAATGATATGAAAACAATCCCTAAAGGGGAAAGAATTGATTCTGAAATGTTTCTGCCATATATAACTGCATTTCCTTATTCTCCCTAAAGAAGGATATCAAAATGCTGTAGTACAGTTCAGGAGAGGGCAACCAATTTTCCCAAAGGGCCAATGAAAAACTGGGACTCTTGTGGAGGGCTGCCACTGCCACCATCCCATCTCACCACTCTCCTGTCCCCTGAAGCCACCACATCCCCAATACTCTGTTCCCAATACCAACGTTCCCCTGCCAACACCAATGCCACAGGCCACATAGAGATAGCCAAAGAGCCGGATGTGGCCCATGGGCCATAAAATGTCCAGGTATGGTACAGTTTCTAAAAGAATTGTACTTGGTTCTTTCAAATGAAACTCAATTAGCTACCCGGTAATAGCAGAAACAAGACCAATAGTATTATCAATGACTATCATATTCCTTCAAGGAAGCATAATTGAATTCTTATTCTGTATTTCCTCTTGTGACATTAAAAGGCAGTCAGAAAAGAAATGTTCACTTACCCTGATTTTTTAAGGTCTCCGTCAGTGTTTGTGTGATGTTCATCAGAAAAGATAACGGCAAACTCTCATTTGCTAGGATGCTTTCTAAAGCCTATCAGTAGTAAAATATAATGCAGACTTTCAAACTTCACGCTGCTATTTTTAAAAATAAAACCAAGTAATAATTTACATACTGGTATAAATCATAGGTTTCTATATTGCTGAACTATGGTATCTTTTGAGCTGGAAACTTTGCTGCTCCTAAACTAGCCCCTAGAAGACATGGAGCTATAAAGAGAAAAATATGAAATGCCAATGAAATGAATCCTTTATGATCTGTCTTACTACAGAAATGATCATACTTTATAAACCAGATTTGTGCACTGTGTAAACACAGAAACTGTTGTTAAGTAAATCCAGTATGAAATTATTTTTAAATAATTTTATGTCATGCAGTCCTCCTTCAGGTAGCACATGTACAGTAGCTGCTGAGGGTTAATCTATAACTAGCATGAGAGAAATCTTTAATAAGCAGGAAAGAAAATCAAGACTTATCACCATCAAACCTCATGGTGACAGAAAAGAGAGCAGCTCTTTGACTTATAGTCTCTCTTCCAATTTAAATAATTACAATGTGTGTACAGTATTCTGCCTTTCTTCCAGTAAGTATTGTTAAATTCCTTTCTGCCAGCACCGAGGAGGACAAGATTTTGAAGCTAAAATCTCCGAGCAAAACACTCTAATCACTAATATAAAATGGAGTTCAGAACAAATTTTAACAGAGAATTAACCATTAATTTGCAGGTATAAAGCAGATTACTCTATCAAATAATGCATTTCCTAATTACCTGTTTTTTAGTAGCAGGATATTTAACATCCAGTATTAATTCCTTTACTTCAACCTCAATCGTATCTGGAAAAAAAGATAATAAATATCGTTTCAAAAAATCATTGAGACAGGAGGTTCTATATTCAAGTTCTTCCTCTCATAAACAATTGAGAACAGAATATTATTTGCTTAAAGCCAAATACATTACAGCCAGCTACTTCTGACTGGCATAAACTTGAAATTCCTGGTTTTTCTGCTGTGTCACAGGATGTCATGATGATTTTATCTATTTGCACTGGAGACAAGTCAGTATATGCTCCAATCCAGCGAACACCAAGTAAAATAGTCTGTGTTTCTTCTAATCTTCTTATCTCAAGTGGTTGGTTGAAATGTGTTTCTCCAGCACCATGACTGCTTTGAGAAGTTAGCTGCCCCAACTTTACCACAGGCTCCAGGAAGGTTCGCTACACTGAAGTCATAGAACTGTGGTCAAAACTACCACAAAGACTGGCACAGGAAAGTAAGAAAATAGGCAAGCGAACTCTTGAGAAACAAATTTACTGATAACTGATGGTTCAAAACACCAGTTATCCTTCCACATTGTGTCCAAATATCCATCAAGAGCTTACGCTGGCCCAATGTCTGATTTTTTTCAACACAGACCACCCTGTCCTTGAATGGCTGGGTGGACTGGACATTAACATTTGAAGCACTATAAGTCCATGTGTTTGCCATATGCTAAATAAATAAACTTCCATAATGTAGACTTATATTATCATTATATTAGGTTTTTTTATCCCATCTTTATTACTTTATAAGTAACTCAAGGCAGTGAACATACATAATACAGGTAGTGCTCGACTGAGGACCACAACGGAGCCCAAAATTTCCATTACTAAGCAAGAGAGTTAAATAGGTTTGGGCCCATTTTATGAACTTTCTTGCCACAATTAAGTGAATCACTGCATTTGTTAAGTTAGGAACACAGTTGTTAAGTGAATCTGGCTTCCCCAATGGCTTTGCTTGTCAGGTCATAAAAAGTGATCACATGACTCCAGGACATAGCAACTGTCATAAAGACACACCAGCCGCCAACTATCCCAATTTTGATTACATGACCATGGGGATGCTACAACAGTCATTAAGTGTGAAAAACGGTCATAAGTCACTTTTTTCAGTGCTGTTGTAACTTTGGTCACTAAACAAATGGTTGTGATTCAAGGACTATGTATATTCCCTCCTCCTACTTTTCCCACAATAATAACCCTTATAATAATATAAGGTCAGCTTTAGAAAACATGCAGTGATGGAATGCCAACTCAAATTTGAAGAAATGGAGGATGGAGCAAGATAGATAGGGAAGGAAAACAAAGACTTAGGTGTGGGGCACCGGGGTGGAAGTAGGCAGGAAACATGAGAAAGAAACTCAAGACTAATTTTGCATTAATTACCGTAAATAGAATACTGGCATCCAATGCAACTCACTGAGCTAAGGTGTAACATGCTGTTCTAGAAGTACACATAAGTGCCTGCACAACTGCATTTTGCATCAGCTGAAGCTTCCAGATTTATTATTTATTTATTTATTCATTTGTTCATTCATTCAAGTTTTATACTGCCCATCTCTCCAATAAGATGATGTTACAAGTTATATAACTTATATAATAAGTAGAAAATATTAATAAATTAATATTATAATAAAATTAATAATATTGTAATTTAATTAATAATATTTAAAAAATCAAAACTACACAGCTGAAGACTCTTCTTCAAGGGCAGACCCATGTAAGATATATTACATCTGAGAGTCCATCTGAGAGGTCAGCAAGGCATGAGGGACCATGAGCAGAGCGTCTTGATCAAGAAATGTATGGAACTGGTATACAATAAAAAGCTGTGCAGTTTCTCCTAGATTATCACCTGATCTTTGAGATTGCGCACAAGGTCTGGAAACACATACATATATGACACAAACATTCTAGCATGGTAGCAAACGCTTTTAAAGCAGTCTATCAAATAACCTGGGACTTGATTTTCCTCTGTGGCATTGCCAAAGTAATGTTAAACTAAATTCAATTTTAGAAATATTGTAATTTGAAAGATTCAGTATTTAAAAATTTCCCAATCATATTGGGAAATTATACATTTTATTATGCCATTCTAAGGTGACAGTTGTCAAAACTGAATTCATTATACAGGCTGCAATTATACTTGCTGGCTACCACAAAATTAGGCCCAACTGTATAAAGTATTGACATTTATACTTTTTTGCACAGGAGACACAGCATTTCATTCAACTACATGACACTAAATTAGGTTCAATCACCTTAAATAAAACTGTAGTCTTGTCATATTCATGACCTTTAAAAAGACATCAGTGTTATGACCTTGAATAGAAACAAAGACAAAACCTACCCAAATTTAATGTTTTAGCTTTCAGCAAAGCCGCCAATTTCTTCAATAGATGCATATCCTTTGCTCGCTCACTCTTCTTGTCACTGGAAAATATTAAAAATATACACAATTATTTGTCTGCAACAGTATATATGAAACTGCTATGGAAAAATAATAATTTGTCATTGCACTGATTCCTCTGTCAACATTACTGAACAAGTCAATCTGTCACTATGAAATATCAAAAACACCTGTCAGGCTACCCCCACTTTCTTAGGCAGAAACGGATGCATATGAGGTAGCTGTGAGTTTACATTGTTGTGCATATAATAATGATTTGATAGGTAGATGAAATCCAGTCTCAGTATCTGACTATGTGATGAATCATAACCATTTATTAAACTTATGTGCCTGCCTAACTTTCAACACATCTAGGAGCTCGCCACAATCAAAGAAATTACATAAAATTAATAAAAGATAAATATAAAACATGGCAAGCAGCATGAAGCAAGGGGGCCTTACTCTCCCTCACCAATGGCTGGTGACAAGAATGGACCACCCGACCTTGGGGACAGCTCATGAAAAAAGAGAGTACACCCCCTTCAAATAACCAATTAAAAGAAATTGTCAACTGATAACCTCCCTCATCACAGTTGGTGAACATAGCTCACCAATAGGGCTATGTTCAACTGGTATTCAGAGAAAATTGTATCACTTTTCACTAGATAAGTCAGAGGCTCTACTTAATACAAATGCATATTTCAAGAAATATTATGAGCAAAAGTGTGTGAAAGCAAAATGGTAGGAATTCTATACTGTTGTTTTAGTAATTAAATAGGGGGAAAATCTTGCTTTTTGGAATGTGCTATTATTACAAGTGAATTTGCTAGAAAAAAGTGAATTAGCTAGAAAAAAAAAGTGTAGTGTATCTCAGAACTAGAAACTGAATGTGTTAGATTATCCAATATCTGCACATTAAAAAAAAAAACTTTACAATTCATTTCATAAAATTGACTTAGTTCAACCATGTAATGTAAAGCTCAAGAAGTCTTACCTCAGGGCTAAATGGAAAGGTATGTGAACTGTTTTTACTGTTCCTGATACTGGATCAATAAGGCAGATCTGATAAGTCTGAGGCTGCCAACCCTGACTTGTTACGCTGTTCAACCCCATTATTTTATAGCCAGGATAAAGCAATCTAAATATGGGTTGAAAGATATAATAAAAACATAATAATCAACATATACTTCTGTACATAACTATAAGGCTTTAAAATAACAAATATTTCAATCTCATAAATAAATACAATGCACAAATCTCATATAGGACAATTCCTGGGTAAATGCAGATTGTCAGTTTGCTTGCAGATTTCAAATTATTATCTCACATCTTTAATTTTTTCTGTACTGTGCTTGCATAAAGCATACAGCTAGCAAATAGATCCCTGAATGAAAACATTTTTATGAGCTTAATTTCAATTATTTTTCTGGTGATTATTCTGTCTTACATTTTAAAATTTCCTCCATTACCAAAAATGTCTTACCTGCAGTGTTTTCCCACATTGAAGGCCCCAACTCTTGGACCTTGTTGGGTACTCCATACTTCCAAAATTCCTCTCCTAGGAGCGTAAATCACAAGGAACTGAGCCACTCTGCTTGGTCCCTGAGGGGTACTAGCTGGAGAAAAGTCTATCTTTATAGATTCCCTTTCATGTAGGTCTTCTGCAATCTGAATCCAACCAACCTGTGCATCACGATAGCCTGTGCATGAAGGATAAACGGGTTAAGATTCCAGATATATTTGGATATAGTGGCTAGTTATATTGCTGGACTAAGAGTGAGGAAGGGAGTTAAAAAAACCATTGGACCATTGTAATCAATTACAATTTATAGTCTGCAAATGGAGAGATTTTTATCCTGAGTGTACTGATTCAGGCTAGTAATAATCATATCTGTGTATAAACAAAATATTTGAGAATTCAATATTATACTGCAATGTTACTATTCCAGAGATGATCTTTACACTTCACAGTCCTTTGTAAATTTGAATATCTGATATTTAAAAACCAACATTAACTATTTAAAATTCATACTTAAAACTGAAATAAATATTCTCTCTCAAATGGATAAGTGACCATTGTTTACTCCTCCAAACCTATTAAAAGATGCTAAAAGGTACCTTTCCACATACGAACAGAAAGACCTCTTGCAACATCCAATAGAAGAATCCTTCCAAAATCATCAGTAATTGCTGCCAAAGTATTACATGGTGACAAACATATCCTTTCTCCATGTCGACGAGAATCAGGGATTCCAAACCTACAGTCAAATAAAACCAAATGTAGAAAATTATCTCTAAATTTGACTCCCCGATCACTAAATAAAGTAAGATGTTTACAAAATCAGTAAATATATAGTTGTCTATTATTTTAATTCATTCAGGACTAATTTTTGTAGAAAATCAGTTTTCTTCAGTCAAGATATATTGTATTACATTCAATCCAATGCAAACAATTCTTTCGTATTTGGATGATTCTTTCAAAGTACAGAAGTTTTAACAATATTACTATTTTATATTGATTAACAGTAAACTAAAATTTCAAGAACCCTTAACAATTATAGAAAAGCTCTAATTTAGAAAACTTACTGCATTTCACCTGCCACAATATACAAGAGTTCATATAACCATTAATATTTGCTAATGGGAGTTCACAAAATACAATTCGGTGCCTTCGTAAATTTTAGTAATTTTTACTATTTCATGAACTTTTGTGGCATCACATCTAAAACAGGTATGATGTATAAAGAGCTGTGTGTCTTTTAGATTGTTTCTGTTGATAGTTCTGCTGTGAAATATCACAGCACTTCTTTGGAAATAATATCCCATTTGCCTCAGCAACTGGCAGCCCCAAAAACCTAAAGAGGGTCTAGCTGCTTTATATTCAGGTTGGAGAAAATTACAGGGCTGTTGACTAGCCTGGGAAATCACAGCAACCATTTATGGGCAGTGTTATCTTTCAAAGACAAATTTTAGGCTTATAGAAATTTGGAGGTTTGGGTTGGAATTCTAAGACAATCAAATAGGGGCAGGTGCAAAACAAACAAAACAAACAATGCATACATTTCTGGTAAACTATAATCCTAGCTTCTTTGGCTTTTTCTTAGACTTTATGATCTGTTAACGCAATTAATGGTTAAGCCTTTGAGAATCCAGCCAAATGTAGTTTACTCAAAACCAAGTATCCTTTAGGATGTTTATTTCTGAATCTAGGAAGAGAGGTTTTTTTTGTTACCAAACTTATCCAGAGCTCACAATTCTTCCACACAAAAATTTACTTTTTGTTACACTAAGGTTTCACTGGCATTCCAATGAAATTGCAACAATATAAGAATCCCTTATACTATCAGATTAAGGAGCAAAATGCTAATCAATCTATTTCTACATAGGAAGAATCTCTTCAAGATAAATAACTGCAGCAGGAGGAAAACAGAAACATCTTTATTGTAGCACTAAATAGCTTGGATGAAATATTTGTAGTCTGCACATAATTTGTGCACAAATGGTTATGGCTCAAGCATCCTTGGGGAATAATGGCAACACTAGTAATGAGATATCTCATAACCTCTCTGGATAAAATAGCTTAAAAGACTTGCCTCACAGGTAAAGGAGTTGCAGGTTCAACCTTGGGTTTCTGCTTCTGCACAGACTCTTCTTCCTGTTTGTTTTTCCAGCCAAGCCAGCCACTTCAATGCAAAGATTAAAATATAAATGCTTCACTTTAAAGGAAACACACAAAAAGAATAAATTGACTACATCTTCCATCTATTATACATTACCTAGCAGCATTAAAGAATGCAGATGTCAGCTTACTTGCAACCGTGAAAGCAACATGAGACAATAATGGCTGTGAACTGCCCTAAAGAGAAGATAAACATGCTGTTGTTCATAAATAGTGAAAAATAATCAGTTCCTTTTTACTAACCTTAGTTCTGAGAACCTTGTTTACAGAAATAAAAGTGTCTGTGCGGTATAGCTAATTTTTATCCTGCAGCATCTGCTAAATTATATTGTTTCAGAAAAAGAAATTAACTTCTGTTTGCACTTTTTGATAATGTTCTAACTATACAGTAAAAGCTTTGGGAGCTTCCAATTTTGCAGGTTTAAAAATTTATCATTTTTGATAAAAGTATATGATGTCAATGTTATTTTCTTTTCTTTACAAATTATTATTATTCATTTAGCAGGAAAGAATTGTACCGAGTAACTTCTAGTCATTGCTACAGAATATGAACTCATATTATAAATTATTAACAATTCCCTATATATAATAACCATACTGTGTAAGAGAATTACACAGATTTAGAAAAAAAGAAGCCCCACATAAAAATAGCATTACTGAATAATATGCTCAACTCTTTCAAAATTTCCTAGCATAAAAATCTAAGCGCTAACATAATTGACCAGAGGCAGAAGACATAATAGGGGTAGAAGTATACATTTCTGCAGAAGGTAAGAGAAGGCCACAGCATTATGGTGTGCCAAAGCAGCGTTCGCTTTGAGGCCCATCAACCATATCTAAAACAATGTTTCAGAAAGTCAGATATTAATTGGCAGAATATGCACAAGCCTCATAATTTATTTTATTAGGGATTAGTAAGGACTTTTACACAAATCCATAAAAAGTTCAGTTCTAGAGGTGGGGATAAACTACAGGTAGTTCGTGAGTGACAATAGCAACTGGGATTGCCATCATTAAGTGAACCCTGAGATGCAGGTTACTAAACACAAAGCAGATGGAGTTCCAAGTAAGAAGCACCAGGGTGGGGATGCTTCAGGGGACTGGGGGAGATCCAGCATAGAGTGGAATAGAGAGAGAAGAGGGAGCAGGGAATGTGTATATGAACACAGGAAGAAATAAGGTACATGCGTTTATGTAAACACAGGGAGGCTTAGGAAAGGCGGGCGCTGATGGATGTTGTTCCATTATGTAACGGCAGACAAGCCCAAGGAAGGCACAGTGAATGTGACTGAAGAAAAGTGAGGGGGGGAGACTTACTGGAATGACTTGTGACCTTCCCTGCTGGCTTCTCAATTGATTATGCTTGTGGGAACCCAACACAGAAGGTCAGCAATAGCAATCACATAACCACAGATCAGTGGTGGGATTCAATTTTTTTTTACTACCAGTTGTGTGGGGGTGGCTTGGTGGTCATAGCAGAAGAAGGATACTGTAAAATCTCTATTCAGAGGTGGTATTTACCGGTTCTCTGAACTACTCAAAATTTCCGCTACCAGTTTTCCAGAATTGGTCAGAACCTGCTGAATACCACCTCTGCTGCAGATGTGCAACCCGTGGTAAGTGTAAGCTGGTTGCCAAGAATCCTTAGTTCACTACAACAACCTAAATTTCAAGAATAAATCCCTTCATTCAGTGCCATCATAACTTTGAACAATCACGAAATAAATGGTCCTAATTCAAGGTCTACCTGTAAGCTAATTAGACTATAGATGATCGAGAGAGGACTCATCAAATCTCAACATAATTTCTGCCTTTCCCATTCAAAAACTTCATTGAAACTAAGACTAAACTAAGTTCAGCCTTGAAACCTTAACAGCAACCTTTTCCTTGCAGTTCTGTTGGAAAGGACAGAGGGTAGGTTCCCAAACTTTATGCTTCAGATTTAGCATAATATTTCAAATGTAATCAATTCCATCTACTGGAAAGAATTTTTATTAATTTATCAAAGACATATCCAGGAGGCTTTATATACTACTTTAACAGAGTTTTTAAAAAGACATTACTCTGGTTTCCTTTTTCCCTTTAAAAAAACAGGAATGTGAATTTCCAATTTGTAGCTAATGAAGCATGACCATGTATTATGAGTACAATATAAATTCTACATAAGAATCTTGCAAAGGTTGCTTAAGCAGGAAAACATACGCTAAGCATGAAAGGTTAAAAAGGGTTTCAAAAGCTCCATAGTTGACACCTGATGACTGCATCCATATATTTTTCTCAAAAGCTATACAAAAGTTATTTGCTATTGCCTTCTACTAGGAACTATTTCTCAATCTACCCTACAGATATGAATTTCCAGGCATGTCTCTGAGTGTTATCCAAGCCCAAATCTAACATTAACCAAGATTGAGTAGATAGTGCCCTCTGCTGTGGCCCTCTGGGCAAATTTCTTACCTGAGAAATGTGTGTTCAGCACTAGAGCACTAAATTCTACCCTACAGAAATTCTTTGGGGGCTTTTCCTCCAAAAATTCATGTTCAGTTACCTTTGCAGAGGGGGAAGGCACAAGAGGGTTCGGTTTCTGCAGCTATTAACTATGTGAAAGATTGTATTGTGAACTAGGTCACCAAGCCAGTAGATCCTGATTTACAATAATATCATTATGTAGGTGAAAGTTTTTTAATTAAAAATCAAGCTGTTCTTAGTTTCATTTTCCATTATTAGAGAACATCAAAATAGAACAGAATCAACAGGAAAGAAGTGTGTCTTTTATCCAGCCCATTGCATTTTATACCTAATTGGCTGAGCAAGTTCTTTACCTCAAGAGCATAGAAGAATCCAGTGAAAGGATTAGACCCCACAGTAATATACTGAGACATAGCAGGAGGATTGTTCTTTATAGCTGCATTAAATCCGCCAATAGTGGAAGCAGTCTTCATCTGATCAAAAGGTGATAAAGTCATGATACCTATATGACATAATGAAAATAAAGCTCTGAAAAAGAAGTTTCTAAGATCCTAATATCTGTTCTGGAATTGATCCAAATCTGTTCAAACTTTTAAGGATTCCTAACTTTTATTTATTGATTGATTTTATTTATACAGTTACTATACAATTAAAAAGTGTGTTGTGTTGAGGCTGGCGCTTTCATTAATATAGCAAAAGTAAGACACATTCTCCATAGTTTTTTGAAGGTTTTCAAAGTTAAAAACTATATTCTAACGGTCAATTTTGTCCCACAGAATCTGACCTAGCAAGAAAGAGATTCTGAATTCCAAATTACTCATATATTAGCTTAAAAAAAACAATATCAGGACTAATAGAGAATTATGTCACCTAATATTATTCAGAATACAGGTAGTCTTCAACTTACGATCACAATTGATCCCAACATTTCTGTTGCTAAATGAATCATCTGTAAAGTGAATTTGTCGACCTTTCTTGCCATAGCTATTAAGTGAATCATTGCAGTTATTACATTAGTGTCATGGCTATTAATGAATATAGCTTTCCCATTGACTTTGCTTGCAAGCAAGTTGCAAAAGGGGATCAATTACCTTGTGATGACCCGGGGTGGGATACAAAACAAACACAGTCACAGAAAACAGGTGAAGCCCCTTTTATTCCTTCACTTTGCTTCCAAGCTCTAAATATTCTTGGCGGAAACCAAAAAAGTCCCACACGGTTACAAGAAGAAGGGAAAAAGCAACACAAACCAGGCAAGATAAGAGCTGGAGGAGTCCAAGATAACACACACTGGGAAGGATACCAAACTCAGAGAGGAACCATCAACTAGAGATATTTCCACGCTTTGTTTCCAGCCCGTATGCAAGTCCGTACTCTTATTCAGTTGTCACAGCTGCAGCCCATGAAGAGGATCAAGGCCCTCTTCTCCTGAGTAGACATCTCTCCCTTATCTTCTCCTCCCTGCGTGCCCTAGGATGGATAGGGGATGGGCGTGGATCCTCCTCTGACTGCTCAGCTGGTCTCTGCCCTTCCCCAGCCTCCTTCACAACCTCCGGAGTGACACTTCCACTCCCTGTTGGCTGTTCCTCCTCTCCCTAAGAGTCAGTCTCTACCAGGGGCATCTCTACCTCAGACCCTGGGACACTGCAACCATCATAACTATGAGTCAATTGCCAAGTGCCTGGACTTTGATCAAATGACAATGAGGCAGGCTGCACTGGTTGTGTGAAAAATGGCCAAAAATCACTTTTTTCAGTTGTGCTGTAACTTGGAATGGTCACTAAATGAACTGTTGTAAGTCAAGGACTACCTGTAGCTGTAGACACAACTTACAAATATATTATTAAAAAAACAAAAATGAAAACAAAACTTTAAAACATTATTAAAACATTATATTTTTACACAGTTAAAATGATCAAACACTTAAAAAAATTAAAAGGCCTTATCATGTAATGTTAAGTTGGTCTTGACCCTGCTAGCCATTCAGAAAGCCTTTAAGACCTGTGATGTGTTGATTCATTGGCTTAAGAAGAAAATGTACTTCCCCAGAACAATGATTTATAAATTCTGAAGTCCAGAGCAAAATCAATAACAACTCCATCCTTTCAGCAATGTGTTACTGACCTGTTATAAATATTATAATGATAGCATAATGAATGATTTAAATTTGAGAAAAGTGTCACTTTTCAACCAGTAGGCCACATCTTGCCTTCATATTCTCCCTCAATGTTGTGGCCTGTCGGCTGCTGGCCCCTCCAACAACCGAATCAGATGAGGAGGAGGCATGGGAGTCAGGGTCAGCATCAAGGCAATCTGAGAGCTCTGAGGGGGAAGTGGGAATGGAGTTGGCAGAGACACAGAGGCAGAGCCAGGGCTGTCCTTCAGCCCTCAGATGAAGAGGCCCCAAATCTGGAGGTGGTTGATGAGGAAGAGGAGGAACAGCTGGGTCCAGTGCCTGACACACCGATGCGCAGAAGGCAGAGGAGAGGAGAGCAGTGGAAATCTGTGGGCCAATACTTGGGATGGAAGAGTCACCGCTGATAGCGAAGCCCCACACTAACTCTGGGGATAAAACTCAGGGCGCAGAGATGAATAGATGTGGCAGACAACTATTCATATCCCTGCTGGACAGATTTGTTAGCCTGCATTGAGAGAGAAACTTTTTGCCAGGGCTGCTAGCACTCCTAATAAAGGAATTGTTGATTTAAATACAGAGGGATTGTCATGTTTGGGGAGCTGGGTCAGAACATTTCAAGAGTGATATCATATCATGAGATTTATTTTGGGGTGGGAGGGAGAGAAGGGCCATTTTTGAAAGTTTAACTTAAATTAGTTTGTTCTCCTTAAGACCCAAACACACACACACACACACACACATTTAATTTCTAAGGAAACATTTAGATTTATAGTGGATGAAACTGATGATTTTCCTAAGATCAAGGCTTGAGACACCCATTTCATGGCGTAACCCTTTATACCTGATCATCTTTCTGCCCTAATTATTTGAAAAAGGGGTTGGAAGTTCCTGAGTTATAAACAAATCAGCTGGAAGGCTGCATGCAGTCTACTGAATCTTTATTCTAGCCAAAGGTCAGAGATAGAATAACAAACAAACAAACAAATAAAAAAGTAGAGTAACAGCAATAGCACTTGAACATATATACCACTTCATAGATCTCTCTAAGCGCTTTAGAGTCAACATATTGCCTCCAACAATCTGGGTCCTCATTTTACCAACCTTGGAAGGTTGGAAGGCTCAGTCAACCTTGAGCCAATGAGAATTAAACTGCCGAACTTCTGGCAGCCGGCAGTCAGCAGAAGTAGCTTGCAGTACAGTATTGCGTTCTAACCACTACACCACCACAGCTCTAATGCAGGTCATTGTAATAGTTGATAACAAAAATATGATCAAACTGTGGAGACCTTTTGCTAATAGATGCCAATTTTTCAGGGCTTGTGCATAATATTTTGAGGTTATAAATGATCTGAAAAAAGGATGAAAATATACTGCCAGATTGCCCAGTCTACCGATGTAAAAGAAATAAGATATAGGCATTATAAATACAACTACAACAAATTAGCATTTAGTGTTGGTCCATTTCAACATCCCAATTCCACACAAACATTTTTCTCAGCTGGGATTTTATAGTATGTTCCTTGTAGTAATACCAAACTCAAAATATTATGTCTTGCACAAAAGAAAGCTTTCCTTAGTTTGGGGAATGTCAATGAAGTAAGGTGATTGGCTATTCCCCAAACCCATTTTGTTACCCAAGTTCTATTTCTTTGTGACAAATTACAGTATTTACTTCTGTCTGAAATGTAATGTCATTAAATCTTTTGATACCTGTTTAATACAATCATGGCCCAAGGCTTGTAGTAACTCTGATGATAACCCACAAATCATTAGGGATTTTTTTCATGACATTGTTCAAACTTCAGGGCAATACTACTACATTCATGTTGGGAACACTGAAGCACTTCTGGGTTGAGAGGATTAGCTGGTGACCTCATGGGAAAACTATGAGGGATCCTTTCATGTCCCCATTAAATAGCCTACCAAATGGTCTTGCCATGGCCATCTCACCATGAGACAATTCGCTGTAGGACAAGTTATACTAACATCAAAGAAATGGTAGAATAGAATCATTAAGGAAAGGATACAAAAGGAGGGATAGAATGAAATGTGAATGGCAAAAATTAAAATATTTTTTTATTTATTTTAAATAATTGAATTGTCTTGTGGTGAGTTGTCCCACTGCAAGTTGTTCGTGATAAGTTGTCCTGTGGCAAGTTGTCCATGTGAGTTTTCCATAGCGAGTTGGTTGTGGTGAGTTGACAGCAGTGAGTTGGCAATGGTGAGTTATTCCATTCTGCTATCTCCTCACAGTAGACCACTTTCTAATAGCTGGGTTGACAGGAGTTGGAGCAGGTGACAGAAGCTCACCCCATCACATAGCCACAGGGTTTCAAATATGAGCCTGCCAATAAATAGTCAGCCTTGCCTCCTAACCACACTCCTATCGATCATTATTAATGGGAGAAGTCCCAAGGGGAAGAACTGGACCTTCAACCAGTATCAACCTCCATGTGTTGACTTCAATTTTAGGCATCCCTGTTTCTAGTCTGAGAAGTGCACTGGCTAGCTTTTGGGAGTTGCTGGTATAGATCTTAGAAACACAGTTTGGGGCCTTCAGTATTTTTACCTGGCTTCATACAGTACTTGAGCTAAGGTTTTAGCTTAAAACAGTTTCAAAGCAGTCAGTATTTATTCACCTCCTTTGGTAAAATAGAATTATTTGATGGCATTTGTAGATCTTAATGCTGTCTGAGAGAAGTCTATCTGAAGATTATTCAATTGTTGCTTTAAACTCTCTCTAGTACAATACACATGATTTTTTTTAAAAAGTAATTCATGGTGAATAAGGATAAGGATAACAATTCAGTAAGGATGATCAAGGTAATACTTACCAACACTAACGTGATCAACAATAGTATCCGCATCTTGCAAACCCCATTTCTTATAGGTTAGTGGAGGTGGCTGCACATTTTCATTGCCTGCAGCTGTAGCTGGCCAATTGATTAGAGATAAATTAGAAATAACAGTTATTTTTAAAACATTTAACATGGATTGGTCAACACATAATGTATTACAAAAATATTTTTAATTGTAAAGTATAGAATAAATTGCACTGTTGATATTATGAGAACCAGTTTGGTGTATAGATAATATTTAGATTACAATGGCAATTGGAACCAGGAATTTCATTACTAAGCGATATAGTCACAAAGCACCAAATCATGTGACTACACTGTTTAACTTCAGCAATTCCAGAAGTCCTGGTTGCCATCATTAAACAAGAACCACATGGGTCCCTATGTGAAGACTTCAGATTATTGCAATTTCTGAATTCCTGGTGGCTTCCCTCGATTGCTTGTGGGAAGCTGGCAGGGAACATCAGAAATCACGACACATGACCATGGCATGATCATAAGTACCAAGTATCTGGATTGCAATGACATGACCATGGAGACCCTATGATTGCTGAATTCTTAGAACTCATAATAACTTCCCTGATTTAGTGTCCTTGTAACTTTGAATTGACATTGAACGAATTATAGTAACCCAAGAATTACCTGTAGTTAAAGGCTCTGGGCTAGAAACTGGGAGAGCACAAGTTTTAGTCCCCATAAAGGCCAGCTGAGGAGTTTGGGCCAGTCACTCTCTCAGCCCTAGGTAGAAAGCAATGGCAAACCACTTCTGAAAAATATTGCTAAGAAAACTGTAAGGACTTTCCCCTGGAATCACCAGGAATCAACACTGACTTGAAAGCATTAAAAAAAAAAAAAAAACACTATATAAAAGGAGTTCTGGTTTGAACCTCTTCGCAGACAGACCGAAACCGCGATTGTGCACGGTTTCAATCCGTCTCACTGCTGGAGCGCCCCAAGCCAGCTGGTTTTGGGGCTTAGCCACCCCATAGAGGTGGTGAAGAGGGGGGAGACTGCCAGCAGGGTTGAAAAGAGCCGCATCTCTCCTCCTCAGCTGGCCATTACTCCCTTTCCCAAAGACGGTTGCAGTGGTGGTCAGAAATGGTCACCACAAAGAAGAACTCGACCGGAAAAGAATGTGCAGAAGGAAGATAAGAGAAAGTTTTGGTTGACCGGACTAAACTGCAAAAGCAACAACTAAGGTACCCTGGAATTTAAACTAAAAAAAAAAAAGTAACATTGTTCCCAAAGAAGACTTTGAAGCAGCGAAGAAGAGAGAAAAGGGAAAGTTATTTTTTTCTTCTCTCCCTTTCCTTATACTGACAGCTAAGAGATTTAAATAAGAAATTGGGAAAAAAAAAATCCACTTTGACATCAATAGGCATTTAAGCTGAAAATAAAATGCCAAAGGGATAATAAAGATTTCTGGATACTTAAAAAAAAACCTATATTAAAGAAAGAAAATCTACTAAAATTGAAACCCTATATATAATTTGCTTATGAGTAAGTCCTGCTGACCTCATCAGACTTACTTCCATGGAGACGTACATACAATTCTACCCACTATTGCACACTAAACAAGTAATCAAAATGAAAATCCTTGTTCAACTACAACATTTAGTTGATAGTCTTGAGAAATCCACATGGTTTTTGCAAGGATGTGGGTTGCTACCATCATAGCTAGCTTACATGTTCTAAATGGTATACAATAAATGTATTGGTATGTTTCTTTTTTTCCCCTGCAAACTATCTAGAGATACTGTTTATGAAAATTATTAAGCCCTCTTACTTTTTTTTAGAAAATACAGCAATTGAAAAGGAATTTATCTAGTTCACAACAGCACATTCTTCAGGTACTAACATACAAAGAAGTGTAAATTTAAAAAATAAAATGATTCAATCTTACAAGATTTGGAAGAATTCATTCCTGGTACCTAGTATAACACCAATATATCAAAAACTTATAAAGTCAAAAATATTCTGAAACTTCACACAAGAACACTGAACTCTTATGAAAAACACACACACATCATATATTAAATCAAGCTTGTATTAAACTTGGGTGTTTTATAGCACTAAGTGTTTCACGAGCAGTATGTTGCTGTGCCCTGAACAAACTGTATGACAGAAAAGTAAAACTATGTCCTTTTATAGCAAGTATTGCGAAGAAAGAAACTATTTTAATCAGGCTGGACATACCCCTGGCTACTTGATTTCGGCAAGCCCGGAGAGACTGAAATAAGCTAAAACCATCAATTGTCACAATTGCTGAAGGATATAGGATGCTCAGTTCCTCATTCTAAATAAAAAGAAAGGTACTAAATCACTTTGAGGCAAAAACAATATATATAGTACCCACATATGCTTTCTTGATTGCTTACTCACTATTTCTACAAAAGCACTAAATCCCCTCCCCTCTATTAATATAAATTTTATACAGTACAATTCTCAATTTTTTGGTAAGGCATAGAATATAAGATATCAATGATGATATCCTTAGCTCAGCAAGCAAATAGTCAATGGAACACTATTGTATATCGCTTGTGTCAACATATTCCAATGAAACACAGTACAAGAGATAAAATGAGTGTTAAGGGCTATACGGTCTGAGTTTAATTCACATTCCTGTAATTAAATTAACACCACAGAATGAGCTGCCAATGCTAAACTATGACTTATATTTGCAAATATAAGCATACTTATCTATACATGTTTGTAAAAGCAAATTTGACTTTAGAAATACTTACACATAAGAGAACAGTTAGTCTTGTTGCAATTTCAGTACTTTGTGTATCTATTTTAATACCTGTTCTGTTACTCCAGGATGGCGTGGAATCTCATAAGTTCTACATTTCAGCTGCAGGACAGGATCTTCATTTAAAAGCTGTGCCAGAAGTAATACTCCACTCTTTAAAAATAAAAACATAGCAACATCTACATTAATAACTTTATAGGCAGAAAATTCAAATATGTTCTGCTGCAATTCAGTAAATTAAAATATTAGTTCATACATTAAACCCTTAAGATTATTTATAATTAACAGTTTTTGCTTTTTATTTGTATGTGTTTTGTTTTGAGCAAATGATTGTTGTTATTTTTAATTCTTTGAGCCATCCATAGTCATGTAGTCATGATGTGCAGTTTTATAAATTGAATGAATAAGTGAATATTGTTTTAAAGGGTGCCGCTTGTTCCATTTTGTTTTTTGTTTCTCACCTCCTTTATGAATTTGAATAGATACATATTTATGCCTGCTATCAGGATACAATTTGTTTATTCAATCAATAACCAGCAACATAAAATAAGAAGGAAAATAAACAATTACAATTAGGATCAACGGGGAAAAATAGCTGCAATTATATAATGGCAACTATAAAATAAATCAAATCTGGTATACTCCGAACTCACAAAGACGCATACAAGATCAGATGTGGTGAAACCTGACCCATAAAATCACTAAGAGTTGGATACAGCTGAATGGATAACATCATCATCATTTACCTAGCTCTAATGAATATAATAAACTCTGTTAAGGTACTCCAACTCTGTTAAGGTACTCCATGGACTTGCATGACTGCTCTCCGCAGATGGTGCATGCTTCCACAAAGGCACATTTGGGTTGTTGAAAAAAAAAAACCCCCCCCCCCTCCCAACAGGTGTGATGTGCATATCCAAGTACTCTGAATGACATTTCACCCTTCAATAGTGAGTCAATGGACACCCTAAATTGGCCTGCTTTGCCAGGCTCTTTCTTCAAGAAAAAAAATCTTGAAAAGTACAGTCAAAAACAAAGCTTTTTCATTATAGAATCATCAAGGCCTGACAGCACAGGATACAGTCTCTAACCCTACAGTGCTCAACTCATGGCCTAGCTCTTGGGAAGGACTAATGAGATCATGAAGTCTTGGAAGCATTCTCTTGATGTAAGAGCTCATATAGTAAGCTCTTAATTGAGTCATGAGTAAGGTTCTCCAGATTTCCAAGGGAAGATTATTCCAGACAATCAGAATCTGACAAGTGAAAAACACTGATTCCAATCTTAATCCTTCTTCCTGCCCTTTCAGATCTCTTCAGTACATGTGTACCAGAGGGGTAAGTTGCATTTGATGCAGGTTATCTTGAAGTTAAGTGGCCACCTAGCAACATCATGCCAGAGATGACTACGTGGCTTACATTATTTTATAGGTTAAAACTAGCACTTTGAATTCTGCTAAAAACCCTATAGGCAGCAGCCATTGCAGAGAAGAGCTCAATGCCCGAGCATTATATGCATGTGGCAGTTCTCACTTTCCACAAAGCTGCCTGTTGTATTTTGCAATGTCCATGGAATTTCCAAAGGCAGCCTCATATAGAATGCAATACAATAAACTCTAAAAGAGATGACAATGGCAAACAACACAGGAAATAGTTGATGTACCTCAGTATAGAAGCGGACATAGCCAGAGGTGAATCCTACAACAATGCAGGTCCAGTCAGGACGGCCTGTGGAGCTCCTGTCTCATATAAAGAACATGGAATAAATTTTATCAAAACTTATTCTCATATAATGCACATGCATGCTTTGGATTTAATAAGATAATGTAATTGTTTTAAAAAGTTTGCACTTACCTCTTTTGACTTGCAAGGGGGATACACAATGCACTGGTTACATATTCACTAGAAGTAAAATATAAAAAATTAAACTGTTCAAGAATATTTCCCTACATAAGATATTAAAAAGTTTTAAAGAGAAAAATATATATCCAAGCTGCTTTCCAACTACTTTTGTTCCAGTTATTGGGAGAGCTATCTCCCGAGAGTGTGGCCCAAAGGAACTAAAAAAGGATACTTTTAAAAATCTGAATTATAAGCATTTATACACAGGCCAGCATTCTTATCTATACAGTTTTTGTCCCTGGCTGTTCTGTTATGATGTGTTTGGTACATATGCTTTTTAAACCTAGCAGATTAGATTTACAATTTTCCAAAATGCCAAGTTTTTATATCAGAATGTGCAAAAACCATATGCACTTTCTTGGGTGCATGAAAAAGAATTCCAAGAAATAGGTTCAAAGAAATAGAAATGTACAGTACTTTTAACAATGTTCAATTAATTGTCCCTTTTTCAACAAGGCATGTGAGGGGCAAAAGGATGTGTTAATCATGAAAACAAACATATCATGGATAGTATGAAATGTTTAAAAAAGAAATAGTAATATGGTCTGATAACAAGTACCTTTACTGAAACAAAATGCTGAAGGGGCACACTGAACAGAGAAGTGTAATTATACTCCCTCACTGAGGGCAGGAATTGATACCTTTCTACCATCAAACAGTCTAGACCAGGGGTCTCCAACCTTGGCAACTTTAAGCATGGCAGACTTCAACTCCCAGCAAAGCTGGCTGGGGAATTCTGGGAGTTGAAGTCCGCCAGGCTTAAAGTTGCCAAGGTTGGAGACCCCTGGTCTAGGTGACCTCTGCAGTCTTAACTGAGGATATCCAATCCCACAGTTCCATCACTGAGGCTCAGCATAATCAGATCCTGCCATTATTCCTTCAGGAATACAATACAGGATCCATTTCATCTCTGACCTGCTATTCCTTTGAGGATGAGGAACAAGGTACAAAATAAAATTGATCCAGCTGGTCATTCTATGGGAGATTTTTCTTTTCAAGGGACTAAGGCAAGATATAGGGCTATCAAACTTGTGGCCCACAGACCAGATGAGAAACACGTTGGCCACGGCCATGGCCCCGCCCGGTTTAGCAAAGGGGAAAGAGTCTCAATATGTCACGTGATGCCACCATGATAACGTGAGTTTGACAACCCTGATATAGAGGGTAAGACCTGGTTGATATATGCCTCTACCCTGTTGAAGAATGGCTTGTGGAGAACTAAATACAATTGGACTCACCCATCCTCTTTTTTTTTATTATTATTATCGTTCATCACATACTCAGCCAGATACTCAGACTGGATTTGGCATTTTTCTCTACCTATCAAGTCCTTCCCAAGGACCTCAAATAAGCAGAAGTGGACATTTGATAACAGATAACCAGAGTTGGAAGGGACCTTATAGGTCATCTAGTCCAACCCCCCACCCATCTCCAAGCGGGAGACCTACACCATTTCTGACAAATAGCAGTCCAATCTCTTCTTGAAGGTCTCAAGCGATGGCGCTCTCACAACTTCCGAGGGCAAGCTGTTCCATTGGTTGATTGTTCTCACTGTCAGAAAGTTTCTCCTTATTTTCCAGGTTACCGTTAATATACTCCGCATATAAGTCCGACTTTAGAATGCTGTTCGATTTTTCCCCCAAAATTGTGCGGGTCGGCTTATACACGACCATAAATCCTGCGTCTGCCCAACTTCGTACCGATGAGAGCCAGACTCATCATCCGCGTTCGCCAGGCAGCGGCTTCGCGCGATGAGAAGCCAAGACTCTCATCGCACAAGAGCGCCTGCCCGCGAAGGCGATGAGGATCTTGCGCTCTCATCCGCGGAAGCCGCTGCCTGCCGAAAGGCAATCACTGGTCTTGAGGCTCTTCATTGCGCGAAGCCGCTGCCCGCGAAGCGATGAGCAGTCTTGGCTCATCGCACACCAAGTCTCGGGCAGCCAAGATTTATTTCGCGTTATAAGCCCGACCCTCCAAATTTGCGGGTAAAAAAAAAAGCGTTTCACCATCGGTATTTGTGGGGTCGGCCTTATATGCGCAGTTTTTTTCAAAGAAATCCTCATTGTTGGGGCCAGTTTTTAAAGAGGTTGGCTTATATGCGAGATCGGCTTATATGCGCAAGTATATTACGGTTAAATCTCTCCTTGTCAGTTTCCATCACATATATCTTGTCTGGACCTTACGGTGCTTTAGCAAAATTAAGATCGACTATTTCCACTTTTCTTTTTGTCTGCGGCAGCCTGTGGCAGCCCCTCAAATATTGGAAGACCGCTATCGTGTCTCCCCTGGTCCTTCTCTTCACTAGACTAGCCAAGCCCTGTTCCTGTAACCTGTTCTTGTTCTTCATATGTTTTAGTCTACAGTCCCCTAATCATCCTGGTTGCTCTTGATGGCATTACAGATATCGTCGCAGGATGGAAGCTGTTCCAGTAAACAACTTGCAGCCTCCTAATTTTTTTATAGGACTTGATAACTCTGATTATTCTATTAGCAGAACCAACTACATAGTTTCTCAGTGTTTGAGGCAGGAAACAATAAAAAATAAAGACACGCTCTCAATTTAAGTGAAATCTTGTTGCCCATTCTTATCATCACTCTGTGTGAACATAGGTCCTTCCCAAAATTTCAAGAACAATGCCCAGGTAGCAAGAAATTATTCAACTATATATAGATAATGTGGTAATAGAAAACAGCAGGGTCAAAAGTAGGAGTTCCCAGGGCCTTCTCCTTTCCAAGCTTACATTTCTTCAATACTGCAAGGGCCATTCCAGCCAAGAGAGCCACTCCAGCCAACTGCAAATTGCATTTCTTCTTTCCCTTTTTCATTCTGTTTCCATTTTGCTGAGAAGAAGAGAAGAAAAAAACAATTAGCTTACAACTTGATGTATCTAAGCATCTGATGAAATAGAAGGTTATTCTTAGGCCAACTTGCTCTGTATACCATAATAAAATTCAATACAAGGCCGGGTGGTGTAATTTTTATGTAATAAACATCCTTGTGTTTTTCTTCACATTTTCCAATCTCCTCTGCCACCAGAGTAGCTTTTCAAGATAAAGGAAGGATCTGTAAAATTGCCTTTCAATTGAAAATTCAGTGAGTCATCACAATGACTCCATCCAATTTAATTATTTTAATATCACCATTATAGATACAGATAGCTGAGTTGGGGGGGAAACAAAACTTAAAATAAGAGAAGTGAATCTCTTTCTTCAATTATTCACAATACAAATAGAATAGAATAGAATTCTTTATTGGCCAAGTGTGGTTGGACACACAAGGAATTTGTCTTGATGCAAATGTCCTCAGTGTACATAAAAGAAAAGATACATTCGTCAAGAGTCGAAAATCATAAGGTACAACACTTAATAATAGTAATAGGGTACAATAAGGAATCAAATCATACTAGAAAACAGTCAATATAGATCATAAGGATTCAAGCGACAAAGTTACAGTCATACAGTCACAAGTGGTAGGGGATGGGTGATAAGGAGTGATGAGAAGGTTAATCATAATAGAAGTGCAGACTTTGTAAATAGTTGGACAATACTGAGGGAATTATTTGTTTAGCAGAGTGATGGCGTTCAGGGAAAAACTGTCCTCGTGTTTAGTTGTTCTGGTGTGCTGTGCTCGATAGCATCATTTTGAGAGTAAGAGTTGAAACAGTTTAGGTCTGGGATGTGAGGGGTCTGTAAATAACAAGATTGCCAATTTGTGTAGAAGTCCTATCCACTCTAAATCATGCCCGCATATGAAACCATTTTTCATGCAAAGAAAACAAGAGGCAGGGAAGAAAGAAAGTCATAGGAACCAACATTTTAAAAAAAGCTATTTGAGAAGCAAACATCTATCTAATCCTAGTACTGGGGGATAAATGTGTGTGTGTGTGTGTGTGTGTGTGTGTGTGTGTGTGTGTGTGTGTGGTTAAAATGGAATTCAAATTTATTAGCAAAGCTTGAGTTATGCTATTAATTATCATTTATATGTGGCTAAAGTTTCAAGAAAGGGGGAGGCTTATTATTTGCAATATCACCATACATTTCACAATATACCTATCACAGATATCAGTTTTAGAGATAAGTCTGTAAAGCTAGTAGATTGATTTTAATAGAATAGCTATTATAAACAATCATTCTCATTTATCATAAACAGAAACATGAGTATGTGGTTTGAATCATAACCTACTCTTATTCAGAATATTATGTATGGATCTCAATTAAAGGTATTTTCTGGAATATATTTTCAAATACAACAGCATAAAACAAAACACTTACGGACAAAAAACACTGCTTTCTGCTCACGAGCTATTACCATGAGATCATTTGTGGGTGACAAAGATATTATACAGTCCTGAAGCCAGGAATTTGCTTGTGTTTTGGATGCCAAGTCTTCTTCTTCTTCCTATAAATGGTGATCATTGAAGTTGTTACTTTCCTGAGCAAAAAATAACTATATATAATTTAAAACAGTTATGTACAACAATATTAGCATTTAACAAATATGCAAATTAACAATGTGACTGCAATTTTAATGGATGGTTGAAAGCATTTAAACATTATCAAAATTATACATTTTGTTTTATTAATTGTAATATTGTTACCTGTCCTCAAATGCTATCAATACAGAGACAAATCACACAATACAGAGACAAATCACACATATAATAAAGGATAGCTATATGGCAATCTGTATTCATCTTAAATGTGTGTATAATGCATTACAAATTGATTAATGAACTTCAGAGTTTTAATGGATTATTCAAAATGTTTTGATATATATATCGAGCTTGTTTATAAAAGATATAATTAGTAGAATAGTAAATAAAAAGGCTTACGGGCTCTTGAGTTTCTGCTTCATCCCAGGAACCCCAATTCTCTTCTTCCCAGTTTGATGATTTTCCTATATTTACAAAACCTAGTTTAGTTTAGCAAATCAGAGCCATCAGTTACATGTGCTAAAATAAAATGCTTACATCCCAGTATTCATGAAAATATGATTATTATTTAAATAACGATTGATTTTAAAATGCCAGAAATTCCTTGCAGAAATGCAAGAATGTTTTATAATTATCTAAACTGAGAATAAAAGTATGAGAGATAACCTATGCACATTTTTATATTAATAACATAGGTTCAGTCATACATGATGGCATATCAAGCAGTTTCCACCTGTTTAAAAAGTGATAAAAGCAATAAAAAGTTATTTATAACTAAGTTGAAGATAGGGTACATTTATCTTTGATTACTAGTTCTAAAAATATTTCTAGATTGCATAAAGGCTGACTGAAATGGATTCAAACAACCCATTTCTTCCCGGTCCTCTGAAGGTGAACCCTGTCTGCAACCTTTCCAGAAAAGGAAAGGTGAAAGACTGAATAATTGTCCAACACCATTGAGTCTAATGATGACTTCTTGATGAAATGACCAAAGCCTATTTCAAGGCCCATGGGGCTAATTCTTCACTCAAGAAAATTGAGATAATTGCAAAGGCAGAACCACAGGTCACCTCCCAGGCAGTTTTAACTATCCAGTGGAAACTTAAATCTAGCAAGCAAATGATCAAATTTACCGACTAGAACATTTTGACTGTTCAGGAGGCACACAATTAAACTTGCTCCATATGAACCTACAAGACCTTACTTGGTCAAACCTTAAAAGATTGTCATGCAGCTATCGGTACATAACTATTTCAACAGAAAACAAATATTTCACTGCCTATCACCACACTGTAATCCCTAAAATGAGATGGATTCACTCTTTTATCTTTTTCCCATGATGCTCCATCATCTCCAACTCATTTCCTGGAGCTCCTTAGAGAACTAAGATGTATCCTGGGATCAATGCAGGGGCAGAGGCTCCATATGGGCAAATTGAAGTAAAGGTTCCATGCCCATTCTAGGCTGTAACTAAGGCCTCAGCTGATCTGTCCATAAGATTTATGTGAAGATGCCCAAACTTCTTCTGGAACCCAACTCCTTCTGGATTTATCAGTCACCCGGGCAGGCCAATCTAACAGGCCAATCTAACTTCACTCCCTTCATGGTAGGGGACACCAGTGAGCCAAAAAGCAATCTGACCATGGCAGGGGGATAATGGCAAATAATACCATTTAAAACTCAAACATGTCTCAACTATCCTGAAACAAAACTCAGATGCAATGTGTAACCCCCAGTATGCCCTAGGCCTAAAATGACATGGGACAGGTCCATGGTTGCCAGGATCACCTGAGTTGCCCTGAACTCAATGCCACCAGATAGTAAATTGAAGTTCCTCAAAACCAAGAACCTCAAGATCCCAACCACCAGCTTAGCAATGGAAATGCAGCAGATTAAGCAAGGACGATGTTGTGCAGCAGAGAGAGCAGTACAACAGCAACAATCTGATCTGTTCCACAGAGTCCAACTTCAACCATAGAACTGCACTCATTTGATTATGATCAGAGGCAGAGCCTCTGAAACTTGTTTTCATAGGGATGATGATCGGAAAGGATGCAGAGTTTGAGGGCGCTAAAGGTGTATGTGGCATATTTGTGTGTGTGTGTGTGTATGGGATTCTAGGAGTTTGTGACCATCTTTTAGATAGCAGGCATCAGTAATATTCACTCTCTCTCTCTCTTTCTCTCTCGGTGTCTTTTGAGTTAATTTTGACTCCTGACTACTTCATGGAGAGGTCCATGGGGTTTTCTTAGCAACACTGCAAAAGTGATTTGCCACTATCTTTTTCTAGGTGTTTTTTTTTTAAATTTCCTTGTTTAGGATAGTGAAACAGCAATTGGCCCAAATTCACCCAGTAGTCTTCACCCCAAAGGAAGACTAGAAGTGGGATCTCTGCTCCTGGTCGTAACTAGGCACCTTAACTAGGCTCTCTTTTATCTCCATCTGCATACTAATCATTTTATAGAGCTCAAACTAGTTTTTGAATAAGCTTAATGCTCTATGCAAGAAGACTAAAACTAATAAGTCCAGTATGTACAGCCCTTTAATTTCAAAATGTGAAATTCTGCAAAACTTCCAGTTTCTTTCAGCATTTTGGAAGAATTTCAAATGTAATGTCTTAAGACATTTGAACGCTGGACTGCTACAAAATGTTTAGACAAGGCATTTCACACCCACTGTTTCAAAACAAAACAGTCTTAATATATTTCTTTATAGGAATAGAACCTACTGTTTCATAGAAGAGAAACACTTGCTCCTGATATACTACTGTATTCCTTTTAGATTGTCACTTGAAGGCAGTTTACTGAACAGATCCACATAGCTGAATGAGTCATTTATCTTTGAACATAATCACAAAAGAATCTGATTATGTAGTGATTTTAATCACTTCATAAACATTATGCTTACATGGATCAACTTATTTTCCCTTCATATTTTTAGACTATTGCAGTATACATAGAAATTAATGAAGCAAACTTAGAAAGTCTTTCTTATAAATACGTTGTTATACTGCATGAAGAAACAGATTTAAGGAGGAACATAGATAAAAACTATGGCTTTGAAAATAAAGTGTCCCTTATATTAAGTACCATATTTAAATATGTTCTTCTTAAGCACCCTTAGGCTTTGTAGGTTTGCTTAATCAATTTCTATATATAATGCAATAATCTAAAAAAATATTGAAGAGAAAATAGTTGATCCCTGTAAACTTGTTTATGAAATGATTGAAGTAGCATTTGAAACCTGATTTTAGTAGTATTTCATATTATCCAACTCCCAAATTATGTAATCTGGATGATTTTCTCAAGGTTTATAACACTAATCGTGTCATAATAATTCAATTCATTAAAATAGCATGAAATTTGCTAAGGAAGTAGCACTGTTCCATATGATGCATAATGGCAAAATTAAATAGTTATTTCAACAGCTTAGTTGCTTTTATTATGTGGGTGTTTCTTCACTGAATATTAAATCTATGTCACAAGTTCAAAATCAGTTAAATAAACATCATTTAAGTTTTTCAAGACATGCCTCCTCATTCTATAAATCATTTCTTCAAAACCATTTTTATAAATCTTTTCTCTAAAACCATTTTTCTTGTCTAATTAAATGTAGGAAAGAAATTATGTGAAAGGCCTCAGAAGACTGTTTGCCTAACTATTTGCCATCACTAGGATAACTCTTGGGACCCCTACTGTGGTCTGTGTTACACCACTGTTTCACAAGCTGCGCTGATTGCCAGTTGCTTCCAGGTTCAATTCAAAAAATTGGTTATCACCTTTTAAAGTTCTTCATAGCATGGTCCATGCTATCTGAGGAACCATCTCACCCCAATGGGATTGGCCCACCCCACCAGTGCCAACAGAAGGGGCATACTACAGATCTCATCAGTCAAGGAATTCTGACCGTGAAGTCCAAGAGAAAAGCCATTGCTGCCATGGCTCTCATCCTTTGAAACAACATCTCCCCACCACCACCAGGTGAGATCCATACCATCCTTCTGATCTGATCTTCCAAAAAGGTCTAAAGTCCTGGCTCTGCCAACTGGCCTAGAACCCCAGTGTGGGCATGTCATCCGAGAGGTGACTGATGAATTAAGATAATATCCCATCTCTTCCCCATGTAGCTAGTTCCCTTCTTTCCCATCTTGTTAATTTTAAACAACTTTAGTGTTATTTTAACATTTTAAGTTTTAAACTTGTTTTTATATTGTAAGCAGCCTAGAGACACCATGAGCCTAGATGGATGGCATACATATTTACTAAACAAATGAGTAAATTCTCCCAAAGTCTAGCAGAACAGAAATAAATTTGGTGCGCAGGGAGAAGAGAAAATTAACTGGATTTAGGAAAATGTTCCCCAATATATCCATATGAAAGAGGAAGTTGGGCAGCTTCTCAAAAAGTTGCCAATTCCTCATATTAAGCCTCCCTCCTACTATTGTTTTGGCCATGTGGCATATGGCAGAGCTGTTCTGAATTGATTAAAAAGACTTGTAGAAGCTATTCTCCATACACTTTCCCTAAATTAAATACCAATCTCAATAGGTAAGAAAACAAATAGTCACTAATGAGATGAATCTTACAACTAGAACTGTTTACAGTCACTGGCAATATTTTCACTCAGAAAACAAGCCATAAAACACACATACAATCCCCTCACTACCACAAATTAGGAAGTCAAGTTTCCTCCATTTGCGGAAATTGCAGAGATCAGCATATCTGGAGTGCAACAGATGAGCCTCATCCACATTATCCCACATCTTCTTTTTCTCCAATTCACCTGCTTCACATCATCATGATTATAGATAGGTCCCTTGAATTTTAGTTCATGTTACATTTCACAAAACTGTTAGACATAGGAAGAAAAAAGAATTCACATTAAATAAATGCCAGGTGTTCATCATCTCCATGCCATGTTAATAAGCACACAGAGCAAATGAGTGAAAGATTTCTATCATACTACTCATGACCAACTTCTCAGAGCCAAGCTGTTACCCACCAATAGATGCACTTATTGTTGCACAGAACAAGACATGGGAATACTGTTTTATGCCTCTGGGAGTGCATTTTGTTTGCTGAGAACTCTCGAAATTGGTGGTAGTTCATGGGAAATTATATAACCATTGAACCTTGTGATCTCCTGCTTTGGTTAACCATCACCAAAGATAAATTATGACTGTTTAGCTAAGGCTGGTTACCAGAGAGAAACAATGAACTTCTTAGATAATAGAACAATCCTCTTTGGATGTTCCTGAGTTAGCAAAGAAAAAAACAGTTAAAACAGAAGTACAAATAAATTCAGAAACCTTTGTTTCTAATTTAAGATTTATGGAGGACTTGTAGATTTCTTTCTGAATAAGATTATTTCTAATTATTATGTACACTGCTTACATTACCCAAAACAAAATTAGTTTTATTATGTATAGTAGCTTAGCCCATCTACTTTGGCTAGTTTGTAATGTCTATAGCAGTGTTTTTCAAACTTGGCAACTTTAAGATGTTCGGATTCCCAGAATTGTGGATGTCAGGATGCTCAACTCTCATGCAGGCTGGGAAATCCTGGGAGTTGAAGTTCACACATTTTAAAATTGCCAGGTTTGAGAAATACTGGACTATAAAGTTTGCCAATCTAAAATCCCTATTCACTTTAACTTTACTAGTTTATTGTGACATATAAAACTAGCATGATTTAGTTATTTAACACTGGATATCATCTCAAAATCTAGACTTACTCAGACTTCTATGACAGATCTTTTGATGCATATGTGGCGTTTGAGCTACACAAAAAGTTTGCTAAGAGAAAATAAACTATGAAGTAAGTCTTTGGTGCCTTCTGAGCTTAGTTATTTGCTTGCAGATGTTTCAGTCGCCTGACTAGGAAACATCATCAGTGTTAGTAATATGATCAGCATTGTCACCTAGAGTCATGAAGGTAATGAAAAGTCTGCAAACAAAGAAGTAAGCATCAAGGACTCCACAGTTCAACCCTGAACTATATTATATTCTGTTCTGTTAGAAAATAAACTATCCACAATATCCACGTTCTCATCAATAGCATCTAGGCCTATGTGACTCTTTGCTAAATCATACTTTTCTGTATGTGTGTAGGGTGCTTTCGAGTCAGTACTTTTTATTCATGGCAACTGCCTGGTCAAGTTCTGGCAGTTTTCTTGGCAAAATTTCAGAAGTGGTAAGTCCTTGCCTGCTTCCCTAGGGCTGAGAAGGAGTGACTGGCCCAAGGTCACCCAGCTGGCTTTGCTCTTAAAGACAATACTGTAATCCAGAGTCATCCATTTTCTAGCCTGATGCCTTAACCACTCACTACACCAAACTGGATCTCTAAACTGTAGGGTTTTGTTGTTGTTGTTGTTTATTTCACTTATTTTAACACAAATTTCGCCATTCATAGTTTGTGGAAATGCTGTCTTTGATTTCAAAAATCATGATGTCAGGTCTAGTCAGCCTGGTGTTGGGATGATGTTTTTAATAAAAACACTGATCAGGCTCAGCCAGCACCTGCAGGATCCACAATAACTCTCCCCGATCATAAACCAGGATACTGAATAACCCGTTGGCCCTAAAAGTACTAGGTTCTTTTGTAAAACTGTCCAGTGTCAACTTAATGACAGATTGCTGCAGACTCCACTCACAAGCGGCTGATCCTGAATCAAAAATAGGAAACCCGGTACACACGTGGCTCCTTATCACGTTACCTGGTGCATGGGGGGTGGGGAGGCAAAAGTGGGGAAAATACATGGGCTACTTACCGCAGTCAAATATGAAAAGTACCATATCTAACACACATATTTACCTTTTCTATGCTCTTTTTACAGGTTAGACCCATTGAAAAACGGCCTGCCTGGGGAGATTAAGTTGAAGGGATGACGACCCCCAACTCTGCTTACACTTCTTACATGCAAACCTGGAGCTAAAAGAAGTGGAAGGATGGGTGAAGGCAAGTCCCCTTGCTGGCCCCGCGGACAGAGGATGAAATGCAAATTACCGTCACGCCACCGCTACCCTCAGCCCCGACCCATCTCCTCCCAACTCGGACCCGGGGCTCGAGGCTCACCGCCGCCTTCCTTGGCACCCCACGGTTCCCCCGCGCCGCTCTGTCGCAGATGAGAGCACAGGAAATCCCGCGCCGACTCCAGGTCCTGGAAGCTGCAGAAAGGCACGAGAGTGCAGGCCATGGCGTCGCGGCCGGAGTTTTTCCGCGGCCGGTGACCCCGCAGGCTGCCCCTCCGCGCACACGTACACACAAACCCGAGTCGCGAGCTGGAGTGCCAACCCCACCCGGAAGCGGTCAAAGGCCCTGCAGACGCTACCACGCAGGCGCCGCCGAGCAGACCGGGGGGGTGGGGGAAAGGGAGGAAAACCAACCCGGAATGCCAGCGTTGTCCACGTGGTTGGGGAGAGGGGCGAAGTGCTCGGGCTTCGGGGCTTCTCTCTCAGTCGGCGGGCTGGATTGAGAAGAAGGGGAAGGCGAAGGCCTTCGTTGACGCTTTGGCAGCTTCTTCGGACGGCGACAGATTTGCACCACAGCCGATGCACGCCGTCAGATCGAGTCAGTGGACGCACAGATTTCGGGCCTTGCGAAAGCGATCGATCTCGTCATGACTGTCTTCATTGGTAGGGAGGTGCAGGCAGATTGGGGAATGTTTTTAAATCGGGGGTCTCCAGCCTTGGCAACTTTAAGACTTGTGGACTTCAACTCCCAGCTTTGCTGGCTGAGGAACTCTGGGAATTGAAGTCCACAAGTCTTAAAAGTTGCCAAGGTTGGAGACCCCTGCTTTAGATGCAGCAGATTCCCAGCTCTAGTCCAGAGAATACGATGGGTCTTTAGCGTAGACACAAAGTAAAAGATCCCATTTAGGGCTTTGGCACGGAACGAAAAATACATTTTATTTCAAACCCAAAATAAGCCATAAGTGTTACTGAACTGTCTCTGATCTTGGTTGCTTGATTGAAAAGATTCCCAGTATGTCATATTCCACTGGCTCAGTGACCCCAGATTTGCTGTGCCTCCTCTCAGCTGCCACCTCCAGAGACCCAGGCCTTTTCTCTCTCTCTCTCTCTATTGCTTCTCTCCAGAATACCAGTACTGAACAGCACTGCTGATTTTACAGGGAGCATTCAAATATGTGTGTTTCAGCTCAGGGATAGGCAACCTGGAACAGCTGCTCCACATACAGGACAGGTGCCACATTCCTACAAAAGTTCCATTTGATTCACTTAGTGTGATAAGCTGTCCTATAGCTTATCCGGTGTGGGATTCACGATTCTTAACCGGTTCTGTGGGCATGGGCTAATTTGTGGCTGTGGCTTAGTGGTCATGTGACTGCCTGGGCAAGGCTTGTATGTAACTATAAATATTTACGTAAATATTTTTTTATTAAAAAAAGATCAACTTTTACCCAAATTCAGGCAAAGCAGGCAGGCAGACTGAGTTGCTCATAGTATCACAGATTCATTCAGAGATCTATCTTTCTGCAGTCTGCTACCTGAGTCTGCACTGGAAAATAGAAGCTTCAGTCCTAAGGAAGGTTCGGCTCTGTTTTTAGATCAGAAAGCAAGAAATTCAATGATTTCCTGCTTTCTAGCTTATCTAAATCTCCGAGCACAGCAGAACAGCTGATGGTTGGGGGAAAGGAAAAATAGCAGTTTAGCAGGCAAGTTTGATGGCACACATGCCAGGTAAGGAGTGAGTGGGCGGGGAGGGGCAGGGACAGCCAGTGGTGCGATTTGCCGGTTCTCCAAACTGGGCAGAATCATAACTGGTTCTATAGAACCAGTACAACCAGGTAGAATCCCACCCTTGAGCTTATCACAATAAGCTTTTGGCTGAGAAAAACAATAAGCCAAAAGCTTATTGTGATAAGCTCAGGGATGGGATTCTACCTGGTCGTACTGGTTGTATAGAACCGGTTATGATTTTCTTATGGTTGAGAAAAACTTTTTAAATAATGATTTTAGTGCGAATCTAGTTAAAAGTTACTATGTGAGCCTAGTCAGTTGTGGTTTGTTCAACTTTATTTCAACAAACCATGGATTAGTACAAGGTATGAGCCTAGCAAGAAGAAAATGCTTTTTTCTGCCACTGTTAAGTTGGGGACAAGCATTTATTCCACTCGCATAAGCATCTTTTTCCCTCATGAACAATAATGACCGCAATCATAGAAGTATTTACTTATAAGTAGCAGATGGATTCATAAAAGTATCAATTGTAAGGGTTAGGCTGTATCTTGAGATCATCTAGCCCATGGGTGTCAAACTCGCAACATCACATTGCCGTCACATGACATATCACATTTTTTCCCTCCACAGAGCTGGGATGGGCATGGCCTGCATGTGATACATCCAGCCCACAGGCTGCTAGTTTTGCACCCCTGATTTCTAGCACAACCTCCTGTTCTGTGCAGGAATTCCCTTCTGTGGATGCAATCTAGGATTATTTTGTTTTTGGTTTACGTACTTATTGTACAATAACTGCACACTGCTGGAAGAAAACAGTCACACTGTGATGTTTATTCAGCTTATGATCCATCGAAACACCAGTTTGTTATTTTTCATATGCTGATGCTAAGTATGGTCTCACCCATTGACTATTGAGTGGGTTTATCTACACATTGAGTGGGTTTATCTACACATTGAGTAAATAAATAAATTTTTACTCATGCCTTTGTTCTTTTCTACCCAAATTAATAACTCTGTATTCCTCTTTCTTCATCCTTCTTATTAATTTCTACCCATTTTTAATGAGTAAAAATCCTCCTGAATATGGATACTGTCCCTCAGCTGGTTCTACCTCTATCTTTGTATGACCTCACAATTCGATAATCATGTTTACTAATCTTTATCCAAGGCATTTATAAACAGTTGAACCATACTAATACAAGAACAGATCTCTGCAGTATACAATTGAACATTGAGAATTATTGAATAGTGGGGCCAAGTTGTAGGCATTAAAGGACATTTATTTACGTTTTGGATTTTGTTACATTTGTGTTACACTCTGGGTCATCACACACTGCCTGGGAGTGAGAGAAGTCAAAAATGAGGTTTAATCACAAGATATATGTTTGATGTTCAGATCTTCTTAGGTATGGTGTTGCATGAGGGGTCTTGCATAGTATTGTGATTTAGGATATTTCTTTATCTTGACAGAATTTTGCTGCTTGGCTCGCTTTCTGTGGAGGTGCACTTTTCTCATCTTTAGCCTCCATAAGATGAAAGACCTTTTAGGCATCTGCTATAACTTTCTTTGTGGGTTAGTGGAGGCTTTTGCCTGTAAAAGCAGGTGACCCAGGTTGTAAGTTTTTTTTTTTCTTATTTCCATTTCAAAAAATATTTGTCTGGCACTATGCAACCTCCTTCAAGATTCCTGGATGCAGTTGTTGGGTTGAAAGTGAAGATAAGTCCATTGCAGAGGTGGTATTCAGCAGGTTCTGACCATTTCTGGAGAACCGGTAGCTGAAATTTTGAGTAGTTCGGAGAATCAGTCGTGGAAATTTTGAGTAGTTCAGAATACCACCTCTGACTGGCCCTGCCCTCATCTATTCTCTGCCTCCCGAGTCCCAGCTAATCAGCTGGGGTCTTCTTTTGTTGCCCTGCACAGGAGAACAGAGCTGGAAAGCAGGTTAGTGAGGTGGGGAGAGAATGGAGGTTTTGCAGTAACTTCCCCCCCCCCCCGGGNCCCCCCCCCCCCGGAGTAGGTTGGAAATTGAGATTTTACAGTATCCTTTCCCTGCCATGCCCACCAAGCCACACCCACAAAACCGGTAGTAAAAAAATTTGAATCCCACCACTGGTCCATTGTCCCTTCATCAGTGCTTAATTTGTGAGGAAAGCTGCACACTAACATCTGCACTCAAGTTTTCTGTTCCAGCTCATCGGACAGAGTGAAACCAACTATCCAGAGAGGTGGTGAGTTCTCTTTCATTAAATATGCTGAGAAAACTAAACAGCTAATTTGGGGGATGTTTTAATTTACGATTCTTGCATTACCAAGGGTTTAGACTCAAAGGACTATTTAATTCAAAAGCATGAATTCAAAATATATGGAGAAAAACTGGTGGGGAAATAAAGTAATAAGATATGGAGTGGCTCTTAAGATATCCCACAGATGTTTCCTTGCCCTCATACTATTATAGTAGGTTTTAAAAATACCATCGTGAGAAAAATGGGATGAAGTAAAAGCGGAAGGGGCTTGGGTACTCTAGAGAGTTCTGTATTAACTTACTTGTCTTCAAGAATTAGTATTCAGAAAATCCTCTGATAATAAGGGTCCCAGGCCGTTCCCATACACAAAAAATGAAAAATTATTAAAGTGATGACCTACAAGTAAAATGAAGATATCTCTTTCACAGAGAATTTAATATAGTGTGTGATCTAAAATGTACCCCACAATTTGTCAAAATTCTTTTGTAAAGTTTACTGAAAAATAAGTGTTCCTTTTGTACAGGCTTTTCTAATTTTAATTAATAGTTTCTTCACTGCAATCCCATTGCACCCTATCATTTATGATTTCAAACAGTAGTTAAATACCATCTCTTATTTACTCTTAGAGTAGTCTTCCTGAATTGCCCCAGTGTGAATTTCTGTTTAATGGAGGGTTAATTACTGATTCCCCTACCTGTATTTTTCTTTCCTTTCTTTAGCCAAATCGCTGTTCTGTTATAATAGCAAAAAGAAACAAAGACACACGGGAAAAAATCTATGCTAAAGAATTTCCTTGGCAGCACTGGAGTTATTAAGGCATGTTGTTACTAATATTTTAGTTTTAGCAGAAGGAAAAATTAAAACATCAGGATCTGTAAACAGGAAGTATCCAATAAAAGGCAAAAGGGACTAAATATTTCACAAGCCAGCAATTGCTCAAGCCTCACCCCCCTTCAAAATCTCCAAATGGTTTTCAGATTGGGGGGGTAGACTCATGAGTAGATAAGGAAAACCTGAATTGAAATGGCATCTAAATTTCTCAAAAGAAATGAACAAGTAGAGCAATGGTTAAGAAATGTAGGTGGAAATATAGTATGAAAATTGACAGCTGTCATAGCCAAGTCAATGAATGCATCTACACAACTTGGATGCTCTGTGGCTCCTATCACCAGTCATTGAAATACCTGGTTGGGGAATTCTGGGAGCTAAAGAACACACACCTTAAAGTTGCCAATGTTGAGAAACACTGAACTAGTTCATAAGATATGACCTTCTGCATCTTCCCGGTTCCAAGAATCCACTCTTTTTACATTGTGTTTGGCTTTTCTTCTTTCGAGCAGAGAGGAACATTTTTTATTTATTTCCTTTAATTTTCAAAATCTACCCTACTCCAATCAAATGGCTCTTTGTAAGTTGCCCAGAATATAAAACAAGTTAACTTCTTAAAACCAATTATAATGATTAATAAATAACTGAATAATTAATTGAAACCAATTATAAACATAATGGTCTCTGCAGGATAAGAATTTTATAAACAAAACAGTAAGATGTGGATAAAAAAAAGTTGGGGAAAAATAATGCACTACACAAACTCAAGAGAATGCAGCCTGCAATAGTTCTGTTTTCAACACTTCCTTTAAAAAACAGCAAGGAGGGGACTATATTGATCTCTGTTGGGAGACTGCCTCAAAGGACTTGTTCTGTTATGAAAAGGAGTACCTGGAACTTCAGCCCCTCCAATCTTTTGGAAATGTGGGACTGTAAGTAGCTTCTTCTTGGGTATTCTAATAGGCTACAAGGTTGCTGTGGTCCCTAGGTAGCCTGCGGAGACAGCAGGAGAGTCGGAAAGTGGGGAAGAACATGGGCCAGTCCTGGAGTCTGGGGAGGATTCTGATGAAGGTCCTGTGTCTGATACAGAGATGTGGCCAGGGCCATCTGGGAGTTATGTGCTGACTCCAGAGCCTCCAGAATCTGACAGCAGTGAGGCAGAGGAACAAGGAGAGCCTGTTCCCAGTGCACATGTGTGCAGAGCTAACAGAAGGCAAGAACAGTTAAGACAAAGGGGGCGACTCAGGAGTAAGGCTTGGAGGTGATTGGCTCTACCATAAGACATAAAGGAGAAGCAAAAGGACAGGAATCTTTGTAGGAAGCAACTTTGTTCGTACTGGTCAGTTTGAAACTTGAAGCTCGGTGTTGAATTTGTGTTCCGTTTTGGCCTCGTATAATTAATTGGACATTTAGTCATTGGCAGCATTTCAAGGAAGATAAAGGTGTGTGCTTATCAGGCTTTTCCTGAAGGACTTTGGCAAACTTCCATGGACTATTTACAAACTGTTTCAGATTCATTACAGGCTGTGAATGACTAAAATTCATAGCCTTTGAAATAAAGAAAAAGGGGTTTGGGGACTAACATGTGTTTGTTAGTATCTCCATAAGCCTTGCTCAGAGCAAAGGTGTTCTAGGACAGTGTTTTTCTTCAATTCCCAAAATTCCCCTGCTGGCATATTGACTTGAAGTCCATTCAACTTAAAATTGCCAAACTAGAAAAATATTGATCTAGAGTTCTAGACACTGCAGTATTTGAATTTTAAATTACTGATTAATATAAAGTTTGTCCTCCAACCAGTGTCACCCCAATCTGTTCAAACATCCAACAAAAAACTGTTTAAAAGCCCATATTTCTGAGACATCTGCAAGACTGAAACTAGAAAGGACTACTTTCAATAATAGCCATGTTGCTTCAGGACAACCTCCCAATGGCAATCAGGCTAGTTCCCTTTTTGCTGGCTTTTAGAAATACATGAAAACTGAATTATTTCAGAGAAACTTGTGTCATAATCAGGAAGGGGCAGTCCCTCAGATAATTAATCCCATGCCATGAAGAGCTTTAAAGGTGAAAACCAACACCTGAAACTGAGGTTGGAAATGAACTAGCAACCAATGCAGCGTGCAAAGCAGAAATGTAATATGTACCACACTAGGGGAACAGATAACTGCCAATGGCATTGAATTTTTCAGGTAGTTGAAGCTTCCAATAGTCTTCAAAGATAACCCATGTGGAGTGCATTACAGAAATCCAAATAGAAGGTGACTAGGGCATGAGTGATAGTAACCAGCACCTTGATCTAAGGATGGGCATAACTGGTGCACAACACGAAGTTGTGCAAAGACCTTCCTAGCCATGACCTTAGGCAGGAATTGAGTCCAGCTGGACTGCTAACGGGATAGTGCCCTCCAGCACTAAAGGATGTGGACACTAACATAGTCCTAGAACCAGAAGGCGTCCAAGCTAAAGGTGGGTTGCATGAATTCAGCTAAAGCTGGTTGTCCCCATCCAGATGCTCACAGCCTCCAAGGGGACGTACATAAGCACACCAACATGCCTACTGTCCCTGTCCTATTGTTTCTTTTATTTTTCTTCTATGTACCCATTTCATGTATTCATAACTATGTATATNTTGTTTCTTTTATTTTTCTTCTATGTACCCATTTCATGTATTCATAACTATGTATATACTTATACCTATTATCTTGTAAGTGATTGGCATATCAAAATAAATAAACAAACAAACAAATAAATAAATAAAAAACAAACACCAGGATAAGAAGGTCACAAATTGCTTAATTTGCCAAAGTAGATGTGTATGATTGGGTAGTTCCTAAATGAGGACTGCCTTTATGGTCACTCAGTTATACATGTTCGGTTAATCTACTACCATCTTATTTAGGACAGACCTGGTACTGGCGAACAGTGGCATGAAACCAAGATTTCTAGTATTCAATATCAAAAAGCAGGAACAGAAGTGGAAAACTGCACTAAATCACTGGTCCCCCTTTGCCTGTAACAGTTTATCCAGTCATACCACCCCCACCCATTACCATACAATATCCAACACTAAGTATTGGTTTCTCCAGGATTTCCCCACTTTTTCCATTTCTACCATAAAGCTGTGTGTGGCCCTCCCAACCTCCATTTTCGCTGGCAGATGGCTGCAGAAGGCCATTGTAGCAAAAAACAGAGCTCAGGAGGGCCACATGCAGCTCTCCTGAGCTCCATTTTTGCTGGCGGAGGCACTTTTGGTTGGTTCTTTGCTGTTTTCAGGGTAGCCCTACGGGCCAGATCTAAACACCCCATGGGCTGGATCCAGCCCACAGACCTTGAGTTTTATGTCACTTCACTAGGGGAACGGAAAATGTTTTCTATGGCAATGTTTCTCAGTCTTAGTTACTCCAACCTTATGTTTCTTAACCTTAGTTACTTTAAGATGTGTGGATAAAATACACCCAGAGTTCTCCATGCATGAACTCCACACACCTTAAAGTTGTCATGGTTGAAAAACACTTGTTTGTGGTGTGTAGATTCCTTGTGTAGCGCTGCATCGAATTGAGCGTTTAGCTCAGGAGTGGGATTCTACCAATTCGGACCAATTCTATAGAATCGGTTGTTATGATTCTATACAGTTTGAAGAACCGACAAATTGTGCCCCTGGCTGCCCCCCCTTCCCCTCCCTTCCCAGTCAGTCCTTATCATGCATGCACAACATCGCGCACATGCCTGACATCGCTGACTGTGTTTTCCCCCGCCCAATTACTCCTTAAAGCCCCTGTCACACTGCACCAACGGATGCAAAGAGGATGTAAAACGGACAAAAAAGCTTGCCATCCGTTAACGCGATGTATCCGTTCTGTACTCACTGCCTCCATTTTGCTTCCTCTCTATCCGTCCAGCATCCGTTTATGGTATGGACGTTTCATCGCTCAGAAAGTTTGAGCTGCTCAAAACTTTTTGAGCGAAAATGTATCCAATTCCGTTCGGTTCTGCATCCGCGAGGCATGTTGCATCCGTTACGCATCGCGCTATAATCCGCTAGGCATCCGTTTCCGCATCCGCGCAACTCACATCTGCTCTGACGCCAGGGAGGAAGCAGAACGGATGCAGAACGGATGCTAGCGGATGCAGCACGGAAACAAGAGTGTTTAAAACGGAAACCGTTCGCAGAGGGGACCTATCTCGGATATTAAGGATGTCTAGAGGTGCCTAGAGGAATGCAAAGGGACACCTAGGGGAAAACCTATACTGCCTATAAAAAGGAGGAGCAACTCACCTGCATCTCACTTTCAGACCAGCAGCCAGCTGTGCAGACCTCTGCAGCCTTCATCTGACTCTTGCTCTTCACAGCATCCAGTCATGTCAACCGTGGAATCGTAACACAGTCCTTTTGGCAGCCACCATCCTTCTGCAACAGTGCGAAGCCAATCTACAGGCTCTGTGAACTCTACTATGGAAGAAAAGGAGGCAGCCAGAAGCGTCTGGGTCCGAAGATGGATCGGAGAAGAGCAGAGTACGGACTGTACAACAAGCTGATGTGGAGCTCAGAACGAAGACATTCGTGCATTCCAGAACTTCATGAGGATGCCTCCAGCCACGTTTGACGAAGTTGTGCAGCGGCTGAACACCAGGTTGACCAAGGCAAACACCAACTTCCGGCCAGCCTGGAACCTGGGCTCAAGTGTGGCACTCACTCTGCGCCACCTGGCCTCAGGGACCACCTACAGGAGCATGCAGTACGGCTGGAGGTGGCCACACAACACCATCAGCATTGTGGTCAGAGAAGTGGTGGCAGGCATCATGCGAAGAATACCTGGAGGAGCTCCTCCAGTGCCCCTCCACTGAAGAAGGATGGAAGAAAGTTGCAGAGCAGTGGTATCAGAGGTGGAACTTCCCCACACCGTTGGAGCCATCGATGGCAAGCACGTGGCCTTGCAAAGCTCCAGCCATAGTCGGGGTCCACTTATTTCAACTACAAGGGCTTCTTCAGCATCGTCCCCTTCGCCATGGTCGATGCTGACTACAAGTTCATGTACATCGATGCTTCAGGCTATGGCTCATGTTCAGATGCCAGGTATACAACGCCAGTGGACCTCAAGGAGGGGCTGGAATGAAACCTCATCGTGGGCTTCCCAGATCCAGACCCCTGCCCAATGACATGCAAGATGTTGCCCTACTTCATCGTGGGGATGACGCCTTCTCCCTCAGAACCTACCTCATGAAGCCCTACACCTCCAGATGCCTCACCCGTGAAGAGAGGATCTTCAACTACAGGCTGTCCGGCAAGGCGGATGTGGAGAATGCCTTTGGCATCCTGGCCAACAGGTTCAAGTACTTCTCACCACCCATGCCGCATTGCCAGAGACCATGAGGAGGATCGTGGAAGCTTGCTGCATCTGCACAATCTCATGCGCACCCACTACCCAGTGTTGCAGACAGGCTCGTGGACCTCAAACAAGGCAATGGGGACATGGAGCCTGGTGAATTGGAGGCAAGGGTGAAACCTGATAGATACTGTGGATGTTCCAAGGCCCTAACAGAGCTTCACGTGAAGGAAGAAGCAGCGCAACCTCCTGAAAACACTGGGGCAAACTCCCCAGCTGGAGCAGTGGAGTGGCAAGACAGGAATGATAGATGATTAATGGAAGCACCAGGAGCAGTGCCAGCAGAGTAAGCACCAGCAGAAGCACCACCACCAGGAGCAGCTTCAGCAAAGCTCCACCAGAAGAGCAGCCCGAGCAGCAGAAGCCCAGCAGAAGCAGAGTGAGGGCAGGGGGCGGGAGTGTGGCCCTGTCCCTCTTGCCAGGAATGGCGGCAGGTTGCTGAGGCTTTCACTTCTTCCCCATGGTTGTGGGGTTGGCTGGCTGGCAGGGAGGCTGGCACCAAGGCTTGCAGGAGGCTGGCACAAGGCTGGCAAGCCTGGCAGGAAGCCTGGCAGGCAGGCAGGCACCAAGGCTGGCAGGCAGGCTGGCAGGAAGCCTGGCAGGAAGGAGGCAGGCAGGGCAGGCACCAAGGCTGGGCAGGCAGGAACTGGCTGGCAGGGAGGCTGGAGGCAGGCTGGCAGCAAGGCTGGCAGGCAGGCAGAGAGCAAGGCTGGCAGGAAGGCTGGCAGCAAGGACTCGATGTATCCAGCAGCAGGTCTTTCCTCCGAATACTGGCTACGTGCGAGCTGCTTCCTTTTATATCCGCGGGGCTTACGCAATGCATCCCCCCCGCATGCGCAATTAACGCTCGGCATCCATTGGCTTCCGCTGTGCATCCACTAGGCTTCCGCTAGGCTTCCGCTGTGCATCTGCTTCATCCGCTGTGCATCCGCTTCATTCCGTCTGGCGTCCGCTCTGCATCCGCTGTATCCGTTCCGCATCCGCTTTGCTGAGGCCCCCGGAAGCCCTGCGGATGTGCCATCCACTCCCATCCGCTTCCATCCGCTAGGCTTCCGTTCCGCATCCGCTTTCCATCCGCTGTGTCCTCCCGTGTCTGTTCCTTTCCGTGTTATCCCGCTCCGGTTATGCAAATTTTTGCCCCTTTTGAGAGTGGATAACAACGGATGGAACATTTTGCTCGTCCGTTGTGTCCTTTTTACTAACGTTTTGCATCCGTTGGGCAGTGTGACAGGGCCTTAAGATATTTCTTTTTTGTCCCTACCAAAGATCAGCTGTTCCGATGATCTCTGTCTTACTGCTTTGCACAGGAAGCTTCCCTGAGGCCCAGGAGGCAAAAAAAAACAGGGGGGTTGTTGCCACAAAAAAGAAGCCACACCCACCCAGTCACAGCCACGCCTACAAAACTGGTTGTTAAAAATTTGAATCCCAGTCCTGCTTTAGCTATTTCTAAATTATAAAAGGAAACTAAAATTGTGGCACATCAGAGGAGCATGCTCCAAGAAGACTCATACTTTGGAAGCAATGGTTCACCCCATTTATTATTCTTTCATTTTGAAAGTTATTCAGCTAACCTTTCTAAATTAGCATAGCAAGGATACTAACAGTCCACAAAAATTTTTACTGCTGGATGTTGGAGGAAGAGGATGGGCAGTTTCTTCTCTCAACTAACATTTTCCTGCATTTCTATACTTCTTTTAAAAGGATAATGGAAGAATTCTAATGATTCTTTCAAATTTGTAACTAAAAATAAGTAGCTTGAACATATTGCATAACCCAGCCGTAGATATCTGTCCACAAAAGTATTGGGGAGGTGTTGTTTGTACAGTAACCTACATAGGCAGGAATGTAAACATTTTATTAGGGAAAAAAATCTGCAGCCAGGTGGTGTTGGCCCTCTTTTTCTACAGCAGATCTTGTACCACAAGCGCTCAGGATGATCAGAGCTAGAGCTGAAAACTGTGCATTTATGAGCCATCAAGAGCTGCAAAGAAAAATAATTTTGCCCGATGTGCTATTGTTGTTATTTTCAACAATGACAGAAAAAATATGCTTTGCAGAACTCTTAGTATCCAGTAGGCTTATGGATCTTCACCCAACATTTTCTTTAGACTTGTTTTAAAAAAATGTCATGCAGTTGTAAATGCTCCTTGATAGGTAAGAGTATTTTATTTCTTGATGTGTTATATTTTTTCCCCTAAGTTATCGTGCAATTACCGATAAAAGGCAAATAGATAAATAACAAAGTGCCTCAGGTGATAGCAAATTTACAACCTACATTTTCATGTTACAGCATGCTTCATTAATTTCACTTAGTATTTATATAATACATGTTCTATATATATTTGGCTAATTGGCAAAAGAAAATGAGATCTGCCCCTTTGTTCCATCTGTCCATCACTCCTGGTCTTTTAACTTTATCTATTTATTTATTTTATTGCAATTTCTTTTATTGTCAGCTCCTTCTCGATCTATGGGCATGCTGAGTGCAGCAATAGATTCCTGCTAAAAACCAGTATCAATCAATCAGATTAGAGATGTGAGGGACATTGGAGGCCTTCTAGTAGAACCCCTGATCAAGGAGACCTTATACCATTTCAGACAGGTAGGCTGTCCTGTCTTTTCTTAAAAACTTCCAATGATGAAGCATCTATAACTTTTGAAAGCAAGTTGTTCCACTGATTAATTGTTCTTGCTCTTAAGAAGTTTCTCTTTAATTCTGGGTTGCTTTTCTCCTTGATTCGTTGCCATCCATTGTTTCTTGTCTTGCCTTCCAGTGCTTTGGAGAATAGGTTGACCCCCTCTTCTTTCTGGAAGCCCCTCAAATACTGGAATACTGCTATTATGTCCTCCCAGTCCTTCTTTTCTATAAAGTAGCCATACTGAAATCCTGCAATGTTCTTCCTAAGTGTTTGTCTCCATCTTAGTTGCTTTTCTTTACACTTTTTCCAAGGTCTTAGCATCATTTTTGTAATGCAGTGACCAAAACTGGATCAGTATTCCAGATGTGGTCTTACTAAGAATTTATAAAGCGCTAGTAATACTTCATGTGATTTTGATTCTATGCATGTATGTATGAAATGTGTGTATTCAATGCGTGTATGTATACTGTCCAATGCCAATCAGCCAGGATTGCAACTTGCGTGACAAGGATAGGCTTTGCATGCCTTTAAAAGTTCTTTGGAGAAGACATTCATAAATTAAACAAATAATGTCTTATAAGCAAGCGTATAGATTTCTAGACTGAGCCACTATCCAGATCTAAATATAATTTCATCTTATATAGATTGTTACAAAAGAATCTTACAGTGGATTTCTACAGTGTTAGATGACTCACTAAAACTGCTGAATAACCATCCCAGTCATTGTACAACACTTTTTATACCATTTGTGTTCTCAGGTTTTCTACCCTTGGTAACCAACGTCACTGATGCCTTTTAGAAACCTTATTCTGATTCTGTAACAGGCATTTTCAACTATGTCTCAAGCTATTTATTATTTTCCTTTAAATAAACAGGAATGAGCCATTTCTATGACAACCAAAGTAACATTTTTATCATTTGTGTTCTTACCACAATTTTATATATGTTTACCAATTCACATTTTGTTATTATTTTTCTTTATAAAATGAATGGGTTTTAAAAGGGTGGGGAAGTCCTTACAGTATTTTACAATACAGTCCCAAAACATCTCCACTCAACATAAGCCGTAATGATTTTATTAACATTTATTCCCAAGGAAATGTGTGTGTGTGTGATTGCAATTTTGATTTAAAACAAACCATAATGTTTAAAATGGCATTTTATTTACAATGCAATCATTTGTAAAGAGATCGATGGAATTAATGCTTCTTCTAACATCAGCCAAAAATCTGTTTGACGCTGGCCATTTGAGACTACTTATCCAGAATATGATTTCACATCTTACATGAAAGCACTTTCCTTGGAAAAAAAGGCTGTCTCACTTCTAGGTAGTACACATTTTTCTCACAGCTACCAAAAAGTTCCACACAGCTTGCAGACATTTATTTTTCACTGAAACAATTCTTTAAGGGGAGATGTTCTTTTATAAATACAAAAAAATGTTGAAAATTACAGCTTTGATTTCTCTCACACACTTCTAACTGTAATCATTCCAACATGCTAAAACGTAAGAAGGCTTTGTCACTCGTATTTAAATGTTAGAATTCTTGTTGTCCTCTGCTGAATGTGATGGAATGTATACACTAAGACAGGGGTCACCAACCTTTTGGACCTCAGGGACCACCAAACTTATAATTTTAAATCCAAGGGACCAGTGACCGGTTTTGTGGGCACGGCCTTATTTGTGGGTGTGGCTTGGTGGTTATGTGACTGGCTGGGCATGACTTATATGTAAATATTATAAATATTTATATAAATATTGATTTTTTTAATAAAAAAAGAGAAACTTTTACCCAAAATCAGGTAAAGCAGGCAGGCAGATTGAGTTGCTCACAGAATCACAGATTCATTCAGAGATCTATCTGTCTGCCATCGGCTAGCTCAGTCTGTCACATAAAATTTGCTTGCTGTGAGTCTGCACTGAATAATAGAACCTTCAGTCCTAAGGGAGGTTCAGCTGTGCTTAAAAGCAGAGCCGAAGATCTAAAAACTAGCTAGAAAGCAAGAAATCCAACCATTTCCTGCTTCCTAGTTAATCTAAATCTCCCAGCACAACAGAACAGCTGACGTTTGGAAAAATAGCAATTTAGCAGGCAAGTTTGCCGAATAAGGAGTGAGTGGGCAGGGAGGATTCCCATGGGCCATGTGGGTGGCACAGCCTTGTGTTTCTGTGCAGCCTGGATTAATAGCTTTTGGGAGGGTACTCTGAGGGTGAGATTTCTCTGTGGCCCATCAAAATTTTCTTGTGGCCCACCAGTTGGCAACCACTGCACTAAGAAGTCTTGATGTCACCAGACTAGGCTACAGTGTGGAAAACTTTAACATTTAATGAAATTACAAGAGGAATAGACTCAGGAGCAAACTAAGTCTTTACCAATTGTTCTTTTTAGATTCCAAGTGAGTGTCTTCCATATGCAACTGTCATTAACAGAAGTGCCTATATAAATACCGACCTCTACGTTTTGATCAATCAAGGCTTTCACATTTTGTGGTGGCGCAGTGGTTAGAATGCAGTATTACAGGCTAATTCCACTGACTGTCAGGGGTTAAATCCTCACTGGCTCATGGTTGAGTCTCCTTCCATCCTTCCAAGATCAGTAAAATGAGGACTTGGATTGTTGACGGCAATACACTGATTCTGTAAACTGCTTAGAGAGGGCTGTATAGCACAGTAAAGCGGTGTATAAGATGAAGTGCTATTGCTATTTCACTTTTTAACAAGACAGAAAAATAGTAGCAAGGTCACTAGCCCTGATGATACTCGTGCCACATGCAACATTCTCTGCTAAAGACAACAGCCAGTGTCAGTTTTGCCACATTTGAGCTCTTAAGCCGGTTAATCTTTTTGAATAATAAAACCAATACAGCCATGTGGCTTTGGTGCTTTATGCCTAAGTGCCAGATTTTGTATCAGTTTGCAAAACAAAGAAACAGAAAATAATGCATGCTTGGGCACATACTTAGTGTGCCCTACCTGTGTAATGGCTAAAGTACATGCACAGAAGCATGCAGCAATAAAGCTCATGTTCTTTTATCTTACACCAGCCTGCTCTTATCTTGAAAAAAAATCAACCAGTAAGTTTAAGGGAAAGTCTTATCCTTTATTCTCCCCACTTCATTCAAACCAGCATTTTTTACCTAATGAGGGATATTTCCTGCCAAATTCACCTCGTTAACTTCCTATTGGAATCACTTCTGAAATTGAACTCATAGTTTCAAGACTTCACCTGTTTAGTATGTGCCTGTAGCGTTTTTGCAGGGAATGCGGGATGATTAAATGAGATCCAATTAGACAAGATTATACCTTCAAAGGAGCAAGAGCTAAAGATTATACAGAAAATAACAATTATCTGAAATAAGCAGATACAAGTTGCCAACTTTTCTTTGGATCGTTGCAAACTTAGAAACTCAGGATTTTAAAAAAAAAAAAAAAAACCCGAACAGGCAGGTCCTTGCTTATCCAAGCACCATTTCTATTTTTTTGGTTATCAAATTCATGAGAATTTTTTTAGGGCCCATAGTAGCATTCTCCAATCTGTTGATCTCTAGATGTATGGACTACAAAACCTATAACTCCCAGTCACTATAAGTAGGTATAGGCTAACAATCTAAATAAGACGGAGATCACCAAGTAGGAGAAACCTGCTATTGTGCTAGTAAAGGAATATGTCCTATTTAGCAAGTAATTTGAAAGCAAAACAGTGCAGTAGGTTAAATTCAAGATCTTAAGTTTATTTTCTTCAATATTTTTCCTTCCCTTTGAATGACACTAGAACTATGTTCATGCATTAGTGGGGATATTCTGTTCCTATTACATACATACAGAAATCATCCTTAGGCATGGTTGCATCTCATAAAAACAGGAATTCCTGGTGAAAATACAGTAAAAATTCAGATACCTATTAGAGGGCAGTAAAGGATTGCATTTATCTGTATTTCTCTGGTGCCATCTTATGGTACCATATTTCTGCAACTCAGATTTAGTAACCCAACATTGGGAATACAGTACAGTACAGCATTATAACTTAATGAAACGTAAAATATTCATTTCTTTCTGAATTAGCATTTTTTCTCCACAGGAAAAATAATTGAAAAGTAATTCAGAATAATAAACATATTTATTACTATATATTAATAAACATATTTAGAAGAAAAGTATTTTTCTGGAAGCAATCTAGCTATAAAGCCACAGTTTAACGTAGAAATATTTTGCAAGTTCCATTCCTCTTCCAAACAGCCACAAAAAGAGATGGAGGAGAGAAAGAGAAGGCTGACCATGGTGATATATTGGAGCAGGGAGTTCTTGATTCTAGTCCTCAGTTTGTACAGAAACAGTTAGATAACTTAGATAACAGTTAACAGTTAGATAAGTTAGATTGGGAAGTTTTGTGAAATATCTATCTTCCAATCTGTATTGGACCAGTGTGGTAGATTATAGCCCATAGTCAATGAAGAGGCCTTCATCCTACAGTAAATTGAGTCAGACTGTTGCTGCTGCTAATGATGATGACCACAATTTTATCAGTTTTCAAAAACAATGGTGAATTTACACTTATCTTTGTGAAATAAACAACTATGTTTTTCTCCTTATATAGTACCAGGGCATCCAAGCAAGGGAAGGGGGCAAAGAAGTCAAGAAGGCAGTCACAACCACATGTCCAAAACCCGTACCCCTTTATAGATACTTCACATGCTCTGCATACATTAAATGCTTCAATGATGCAGTCATAACCACAATCTTGATTTTTCTGAGTTGCCACTTTCCAAGTTGCCTGGTGGATGATCTTGAAGCATCATTTCTGAATATGTTTACATCACTGTCCCAACATGTAGTTAACTTCTCTCTCTCTCTCTCTCCCTCCCTCCCTCCCTCTCTCTCTCTCTCTTTCTCCCCCCCTCTCTCCCTCTCTCTCTCTCTCTCTCTCTCTCTCTCTCTCTCTCTCTCTGTGTGTGTGTGTTTCCAGGAGATAATTTCTGTGTTTCCAGGAGAGAATTTCTTTGTATGTGCCACTGTATCATTAATAGAATGTATTGTAAGACATTGTGAGCTGTGATGACGCAGTGGTTCAAATGCAGTATTGCAGGCCAACTCTGCTCATTGCCTGGAGTTTGATCCTGACTAGCTCAAGGTTGTCTCAGCCGTCCATCTTTCTGAGGTCAATAAAATGAGGATGCAGACTGTTAGGGGCAATATACTGACTCTGTAAACCACTCAGAGAGGACTGTAAAACTCTGTGAAGTGATATATAAGCCGAGGTGCTATTGCTATTGAAGTATAGTAGCAATAGCACCCAGTTGCTACTATACATCTAGCAGATCGACCTATTTAAGCCATGCTGCTATTCTACTACATGTGCCTGAGGTGCCAGACCTTACATTTAATTAAAATAAATGGAATTTCTACACAACACTTGTTCTCTAACACAGATGAGATTTGCAGCATTTTATCTCAGTATTTTATCTCCTCAGTTCTCAACAGCCTTCTGGGCAAAAAGAAAAAAAGGAGAAAAAAGAAGGGAGAGCTTTTAAGCTACCTGTTTTGATTTCATCATTTATAATTGGAATTAGTTTTGTATAGTGTCCCAGAATGAAAGTGGACTCATAAATCATTAAGAGGTTTAAATAGGATTTTAGTTTGTCCTTTGCTGCTATTATCTTTTGTATTTGAAATTAAGTTCAATTCTGCTGCGCTTGATTTTAATCTCCTTAGGAATGGCGGGCAATTTAGGCAACCCTATTACCAATGCTGGTGGATTTCTACCACATCAGTGCAGTGATCCTCTAAGGATCAGAACTTGCAAAGGAAAACCTAGTGGTTATGTCAGCATCTCTTTGCTACCATGAAGAAGTCAATAATCTATTTTTCCAGTGTGCCATCCTTGGATCATTGAGTGCAGCTTGTTGTGACCAAGAGATATTCCAAACACAAAAGGTTTCTTTGTTTCATTTAGAACAGTTCCTGCTTGGGATTTTAACATTTCTCAAACTAAATAAATGCATATGCAAATAAATACAGGCTAATTTCAGTGAAAGTTGAAAGAGGATCTAAAATACATAGACTATATGGACTGGAAAGTATTGAATCAAGAGGATTCTGGTAGCATAGTTATTGTATTGAGAGGCATAAGTTTCATGTGCTACAGCTCTCTTCTTGTTACAGTAAAGTAACTGGTTGTGTAGGATTTAAACTGGGATGAGATAGGGAAGGGAAAGGAGAGGGAAGACAGGATGATTATGTACATGCAAGTTACAGGTGAGACCAAGGGTAGGAACTTCATTGATTAATAATTGTAATGGGTAAAAATCCATTGTCTGTTGAGGCTTTTTCAGATAGCTTGCAAATTTTTGATCTCAGTTTAGCACCCTCTCATTTGACTGTGCTGTTAAAGTTTTCCAAACTAGCTGCTTTGACATTTGTAATACAGCAGTATTCAATATTCAAGGAAGCTGATCTAATAATTTTATTTTGTCTTTGTTTTAAGTCCTGATGCTGAAGTTATGCCATTCATTCTTTTACACAAAGTTTGGCCTGTCCAGGGGGGCATTGCTGACAGTTGATGGCATGAATCCTAGTCTTCTTTCTGTGATAATTTTTCCCCGGACCAGAGTCCAGCTGAAAGAAAAAGAATGGGGATGAATCTCAACTCCTCCCTTTCCTTTACAAGAAATAAAATAGTTGTGTATATAAAGATCTAGGAACCACTGTCATGCTTATATTGGCCTTAAATTCCATTGAGTTCAATAAAACCTTAAAAGTCATTTGATGGATTTTCCCCCTCCTCCCTCTGCTCTCTTTAAAATGGAACACATAGTGTTTTCTAGGAAGAGACTGAATACAGTATGGTTCTTTTTTGTACAGAACAGTGATTATTGATATTTCCTGGTCAGATTACTCTGCCTTTAAAGATAACATTTGTACTTTTGCAACTTTTATTTTACTTCCCATTCCTTCCCCCACTTTTATTTAATTGCAACTGCTATTTTATCAGTTCCATTTTTGAAATCTGGGTTTCATGGAAAGCTTCATTGCATACCCACCACACCAGGATCAAAAACTCAGAGTCACATTAGTCACTGTGGCATGTTTAACTTGTGACACAATATATATTCTCTTTCTCTTTCTCTCTCTTCCCCACCCCACCCCCTGTGCATATACATAGATATACACACAGTATATTATAGTATCTTATTCCAACAACATAAGGCATTAGTAACTACTGAAACAGGAGGAGTATTTGCAATCTCCTAAACTTAATCCATCCATCAAGCCATCCAACAAATTATATTTTAATTAAACAAAAACTGCTGGAAATTTTGCTTTGCCTGTCTTTTGCAGAATACGGATTGGACCAAAAGATAATTAGGCCCAGGAAAACATCTAAGTAATTTGATCTTTCATATTTATCTTATGAGAATTTTGCAGCTGGGTGTTGAGAAGTCATCGCAATATTTGCCAAATATTATGATGATAAGTGATGTTCCTGATCTCATGGGCATCTGTGGGGATGTGATATCAAGTACCTTATGATGTCATCATGCAAATTACTTGAATGACTTCTGTGTGACCTTTGCATTGTGATGTAGCTGCCACAAATTACATAATTCACATTATTTGCCTGATGATGGACATGATACCAGTGTGGCTCTATTGGTTCTCTGTGCCTATTCTGCAGGACCAGATAAAAGCCAATTGATATACTAAGCATATCCCAACAATGCTCCCCCTCAACGAAAGTGAAACAAACTCACACCAAGAGATGGAAACAAGTATAATACCTGATAATACCGTCAAACAAAATATGTACATTTTAGTCACTCATTTTGCAAAGAAACATTTTTTAAACAATGCAGATTATGTCAACGACATTACAACAATTACAGAAAATTTGAGTGTGACAGTGAAAGAATTATGGGCATGATAACTAGGAGAAAAAAATCTGGGGTGTCCCTCTTCCCTCAGTGCTTCTGATGAATTTATTTTGCTGAATGGTTAATCCAGGGCTACTATTCCATCTGCCACTACAATCAGCCCACAGCATTCAGTGAAGCAGATGGTCGCCTTATTGCAGGTCCATGATCCATGGCCTGTTGGAATCAGGCCACACAGCTGGATATGAACAGGCTTGAAGCCTGAGGATGGCAGATGAGATTCTGCTGAAACGTTGCTACAACTTTAACAGAACTACAATGACGTGGGATAATACCCGAAGGAAGCTAAACAGCACATAACAACGTTTCGGCAGAATCTCATCTGCCATCATCAGGCTTCTGTATTGAACACAGAATACAGAAGCCTGATGATGGCAAATGAGATTCTGCTGAAACGTTGCTACAACTTTAAAAGCACAACTACAATGACGTGGGATAATACCCGAAGGAAGCTGAACAGCACACATGTAAGTACCCGCGAAAACTTTAAAAAACAAATCTCTCTCTCTCTCTCTCTATATATACACACACACACACACACACACTTATGTTTGCATATCCCACCAGACTATATGAAGCATATTATATCTTAAAGGAATATGTAAGCCTGACCTCTCAGAGCAATAATAAGACTGTTGTGCTACAGTTGGCTAGGTTTTCATAATATTCTTAGGCATAAATCATGATTTACAAGCCACAATTGCTTAACAGATCACATTATGATCTCGTATGTTATGCAAATATTAAAGCACAACACTGACTTGAGACAGTCTTTTTAAATAATTTGATATGCTGAGTGCTACAAGTGTTTCTGAAATAGGCACTGCCCATGGTTAGCTATTGGTAACTGGACTTCATTTTAAAAGCCAGCTATTATTTATCATTGTTGGCAACTGCAAGGAAACTGAATTCTGATGGATGATTAAATATAGTGGGAGTTGAATGTTGAATTTAGTGCCATTCATTCAAACCAACTTTGACTGCACTATTGGGAGAAGATTTCTAGCAACTAACTATCCCTTAGTTTGTTCACTTCTTTACCATAAGACTTTGTGGAAATGTATTTTCTCGACCCATATGCCAATGATTTGTAAATAGAAGCTGAGATTTTCTCAGGAAAGACTTGAATAGTTCAAAACGTTCTAGTATTTACCTACCAAAATTATTTATGCCCCAGAAAAGGTCTATTTATTTTTCATACACACACACACACACACACACACAAATATGTTTATAGGAAGGAGCTGCCAAATATTCTTGAGGGAACAGTCAATCATTCTTCAGTCAATGTAATGACCAGGAACACTCAAGTTCTCATATTCCAGATAACTGTACTTATAACCCCAGAGAATGTTTGAATAATCCTTGGGCAATTCTGACAACTGAGTTTTTTTAAGAATGGTATGCTCCTTGTCATAAACACAGCCGTTGATTGACAGTGATAAAAGAACAGAGCAAAGTGGTCTGGCAGAACATGTGACACCACTCAAATTATACAGTTTATGAAATAGACTGGACTTCACCAGATGAACAGTACAGTGTAGCAGGTCAAGTATTAGTTGCCAAGCTATGTGTCAGATGAGCTGCTGAAATGTGCTTGGAAAATGACAGCTCGAAGTTGGGTGTACAGTATTTACTGCTTTTTGTCTATGAGCAAAATAGAAAAAACATCAACCTCAATTAAGTGAACATAGTTTGAGTTTGGGAACATATTTGGGTGTAGAGGTTAAGGCACTAGGCTAAAAACTGAATTCTACTCTTCATTAGGCTCAGAGGCAACTGGATGACTCTGGGTCACTCATTCTCCCTCTCTTTCTGCAATAATTTTAAAAAATCTTGCCAATAAAACTTCAGAGGCTAGTCCAAATAGTTGCCAGGGATCAATACTGACTGAAAGGCACAAAAAAGTGCTTGAATTTTTCCTTGTTTTTTTCCCTTGTTTGGGGATTATAAATTTGTTATTTTGTTAACTGGATGGTCTCATTCTCCTTTTCTCAGAATCAATTATCTCAACTTTATGTAAACTCCATCACTGTTTAAAGCAAATTAGTAAAGTTTTTGTTGTTCAACACAAATTAGTTCAATTTCTACTGTTTAAAATTGGCTGTCTTATAGTTAATAGCCCATACTGTTATTTTATGATTAATAAATTTCAGTAATGACAATTGAAAATGAAATAATTTATTCTCATATATTCCCAGAGCCCTTTTTAAAAAAGTTGTATAACTGTATTTCTTTGCTCTTCAGATTAACTTTTAAGTTATTTAATTTTTTTCATAATCAATGAGTATATTTTCTTGCCCATGTATTTTTAAAGTTTTAGTGATTTTGCAGTTTCGGCTTAATAGTGTTTGTAATAAGTGAATTGGCTTTTACCTTTCAGATATTTACTAAAAGTTAATTTTCATTGTATATAGAAGAGTTTAACTTATTCAATTATTTTGTGCTTCATTGAAATTGTACTCAATTCAATGACCACAATAAAGATTTTAAAAGTCACAGCATACACAACCATTACATGTACTCTGGAAGAATGCAGCGATTGTATATAAAAGTGCTCGTTATAGACAAGCGAAGCACTTAGAAAAATGCTGTGGGACCAGATCCCAGACTGCATCTCAGACTTTATTGATATTGCCACTTATCTTCTTTCATATGCATTATGTGAATTTGCATAATACATACAAGAGGTTGTGGGAATAAAAGAATCTTTTCTCAAAAAGAGGCTTGCACAAGGAAGTAAGACATGACAACTTTGCAGTGGGGATAACTACATCACAAATAATTTAAACAGAACAATATGATATTTTAAAACAATTTCAATATTCAGAAATAAAGAAAGGATACAGAAAAGAGAAACAGAAAAAAGGAGAAAAGAAAGCACAAAGAGAAAAAGGACAAAAATATAAGTTAGATAAGAAAGCAGGTATTTTTAAATACCTTGACCACACAGAGCAATACTGATTGGAGGGAGAAAGTAAATCCCAAATCACGTGACTCAATGCAGGTAGGCTTTCAGAATTCACAGAGGAGTCAAGAAAGTCAAGATGTGCTTTATCACAAGCACAACCATGAGATAAAAACATGCTCCCTTTTAATATGTGTTGCAGCTTTGATCATACTGTTGTACTGCCATCTTGACTTTCTTTCTTCACCCTTCCCTATTAGGGTTTATTTACAAAACAGAAAAATTGCATTTCCATACTGGGACACAGTGAAATATACTAAATTCTAATAGTCTAGACACAGAGGTAAACAAGAATAAAAGTATTTGTTAAAGCTTACGAGAAAACTAAGTTTATAGCCTAATAATTTAAATAATATTTAAATAATTATACAATTAATTCAGGATGGGGCAAATGGTTCTTGCTTCTCATTATATACACACATACACATACACATATATGTATGTATATCAGAAGAAAACACACACCAACCGCTACCTCAACGCCCAATCCCACCACCACCCAGCAGAGATAAACTCCATGGTCAAAACACTGATTGCCAGAACCAAACGCCTGGCAGACAAGACACACATAAAGACTGA